>BJBW01009215.1:0-48272 GCA_004320125.1 Scolopax mira
ATGTCTTTAGATACAGTGGTTGCAGTTTCTGGATACCTGTTTGTCCTGGTTTGAGGTTTGAGGAGAATGGAACCAATTTTCTGTTCAGTGATTTTACTTCTGAGCTAAGTCTCTTCTAGCTATCTGAAATGAACAATATATTGTGCAGAAAACTCCACTTTCAGAGTGATAAGACCTACATTTATATTCAATGTCAAGGAATGGTATACAGAAAGGAACTTACTTATACTCATTGCTGTAACAGCCAACGTCAGGTAACTTTGTTATTTGCCCTGTTGGAGGGTCAGAAACAGAAAATTGTAGAGGGATTGTGCCTGTAGGGAGCAGTGGACAGGACAAGTGACTCCAAACTGACCAACCGAGTAACCCATCCCGTGTGCCCCATGGTAAATATAAAAGCTGAGAGATCAGGGTCAGCCCTCTTTCTTCAATGGCCAGCATTGAAGGAAGCCCCTGTCTTTGACAGGACATCTGCCTTTGATTCGGATCTGTGCATTGCTGACTTCAGATCTGGAATCCAGGTCCCATCCATCGCTGAGTCCAGTCTGGGACTTCACAGTGATTGCAGGTGATGTCATCCTGGGAGCTTAATACAGTTTTGTATATGTTGTATCTATTTCATTATCTTATTTTTCATTCTACTATTACTATTTCCTTAAAGTAGCGTAGTTCCTTCTAAACACATAAATCTCTTTCTCTCCTTCCTCACATTGGAGTGACAGGTTGGGGAGAGCATTTGTTGTCTATCACTGGCCAACCTGGCCTAGACAACAACAATGGGATAGGATTGCTGATTACCAAAAGATTATTTGAAAGTCTAAAGAGAAAAAAACCAGCATTTGTGAGCTACTGTTTTAATGGAAGACTCACTGGAAGCATTTTCCCTTTCATTTGTGATCTCTCCCACTAGAGGGTACTCTGCTATCGTAAAGGAAAGTGCTCTGTGCTGAGGCTACACCCTGAACATCCTGTTCAAAGATCCTTTGCAAAGACATTTCTAACACACCTAGTGTAATGATACGGAGAGCTGGAGGGGAAGCTTTGTAGCTCAAGTCTTTAAAAACATAACATTTTTCAAAATAACAGTCTTAATACAGTTCCACAGCACAGGTCCTCCTGCTTTGTGAAATGTCAAAGGGTGTCCCAGGACATACCATCTACTCACTGGATTGTCCAGCTTGATCCATGCTGATGGTCTCTCCAGTAGCTGCACCAAGAACCTGCAGGTTCTGCCCCTGGTCCATGCTGGTGGCTGGTATGTGGTTTCTCTCACTTGGGTCTCCTGAGTTGGACCCATAGCCCAATGCTGCTGAGATGGGCTATGAGTGCCCTCATGAGGACTTGCACCACAGAGTCCCTCAGGGAATTTTAGCTTTTCTTCCCTTCCCTGGCTCTATCTTCACTCTTTCTCTCATGCCAGCTCCCCTCTGTCTCATGGATTTTGCTCCAGGTATAAGAGGAACAGCCAAGCAGGAGCATTCGGGACCCACCTTGCTGTGACTTGGAGTGAGCCCCTAGGGGCCTGTTGAGGGATGTAAACAGCAAATCCTATGGCACACAGTGGAGAAAACTGTGGCAACTCGTATACAGTCCCTTCCCACAGTCAGAATTGCAAAACAAATTCAGTTGCTTTATTGGCAAACCAAACAAACCTCAAGAAAAACAACCATTGTGCATTCTTGAAGAAGCAGCTCAAGGAAATAAGTGGAGGGCAAGGACAGAGAGAAGGCAGCTAGTGCTGTGGAGGTCACATGTGAACTTTTCTGGGCTAGGAGGGCCCAAGAAGAAGTGGAGGTGTATACACTCAATGCACAAGGGCAGCTGGCGGGGAGCTGCGTGCGCTGTCCCATGCAAACACACAGCCCTATCAAATGCTAAGCAGCCAACACAAATATCACCGCAACATGGATCTTGCATCTAAGACACAGTAGATAGAGCAGAGTAGATCTGCTTGTCTCTCATTGTCCCCCAGAGACCAGTTAGAGATGGGAAAGCAAAGCCAGTTGCAGGGACCTGTAGAGGATCATATGCATAAAGAGTTCTGTGGAGGTATATCTTTGGGGTTTTTCCTATATGAGAGGAAATGTTGGTGCAACCATCCTAAATTGTGTCCCCTTCTTCCCTTCTAGAAAATCTTCATTATCCGGGCAGCAAAATGTGTTTGCCTATTTTTATTACAGCAACATCCTTTACCCCCTGAATCTCACTGCTTTTTTACCTAGGAAAAGATCCTACCATCCAACTACACACTATACATCAAGACATGCCCACACCTTCTCACACAGAACATACCAACATATACAAAAATGGCACTTGGACCTCTAAAAGGTCCCAAAACCAGGTCATATTACTAGAACAAATCTGTTCAACTTCTTACATTGTTTCCCACATCCTTACTCCGTGACTTTTCCTTTGTTCTATGTAGTTCTTGAACTTTGTATGCAAAAAGAAACTGTCTGGTTTTCTTTGTTCAAGCATTTATCAAAGGCCATGGAAGATATGATTTTTTGTTTTAAAAAACCCTATCCCACAGGACTGCTTGTTCAAGCCTGACCTCAATATTTTCAACTTTTTAGATAAAGCAGCATGTTTGGACTGTAAGTATTGGAGAGTCTGACCTTAATTCATTAATTAATTCTCATTTACAGGCAGAAAAAAATCATTAAAGTCTACTAAAGAACTAGCCTAGGATTAAACTGAAAAGAACACTTTATGGGTGGTCTTTAGTTTTGCTATTTTTTGCTATTTCCAAAGAGGAGAATTACTAGAGAGGAAAAAGGCTGTTGATCAACAGTTTCATAGCACTGTATTCCCGCCCCCCCTTTGGTTGATTCATGTTTCTCGTTCTCAGTTCTGCTGGAGACCAAAGGGAACCCTGCTCCTGATCACAGACAGTAGATGAAAAGATGAGGAGGAAAGGAAATGTTGGCTCACTCCTGGATGGAAGCCCAGACCCACTCACTCCTGAGCCTAAAGGGGCAGACATGAGCCTGGCAAATGCCATGCAGACACTGTGAGAGTAGCTTATCACCAAAAGAGTTCACCCTCCTCATTTCCTGTTGGTAGCATGTTTGCTTCAGTTAGGAAATTATGGAGATTTTGTACTTTTGATCAGAAACTGACTGGGGAATGTGGAGCACAATACCCAGGATCACGTACCACCTGCAGCATCAGCTCCCAGCTGTGCATAACCCTCTCCTTCTCTGGCTGTGTTACCCATAGCCAGCCTCATGTCATATACTAGGTGGCACCAACTAAGGGGCAAAAAGATACCATCCACTGTTACTTAATTCCACGACTTTGCAAAACAGAATACTTGCTCATGCACTTAAGTGGTACACTTTCCAAGCACTTTTCAAATTCCTTTTACTGAGCTCTTGGCACACCTTCTCTGTAGCTCGGCTGTCAAATTTTTCAAGTCAATTAGTCCACTAGCACCCTGCAGAAGTGAGAGGCCACACAGTGGTGTAGATTCTAGATAACCATCTCATTGCAATGTTAATCTTGTGAGAAGTGTTTCTTCTGGAAGCAACCAAGTCCTAAGGA
Organism: Scolopax mira; assembly: GCA_004320125.1. Classification (NCBI taxonomy): domain Eukaryota; kingdom Metazoa; phylum Chordata; class Aves; order Charadriiformes; family Scolopacidae; genus Scolopax; species Scolopax mira. Next base: position 3,547 of record BJBW01009215.1, read on the forward strand.
CTTGTTTTCTCACAAATTGCCAATCTAAAAGATTTTCTGGGGAATTAATTCCCCCATTTGGCTCCAAGTCAAACTACATGGCTGGGTCAAGTAACAGCAAAGCAAAGAACAACTTTCTGATTTTTTGCAGCAGGGGTGTTGCACTGGTTGATGGTACAACATTAGATCTTGATCCCACAAGCCAGAAAAAGAGCCCAGGAAGAAGAAACATGCTAAGGAACGAAGGACGCTTCAGAGAATCAAGTGGGGTTGGTGACTTGTTCACCAGATGGGGACACCTCCCACTGTCCTACTAGTGATGACTGATACTGTTTCCTTGTGGCTTCTGGCTTCAGTTTTTCCAAGTTGGCATACAAATCTGTGTCTGCGAGTTCCACAGCAGAATGATAAAGAGTCAAAAACCTGAGACTAGAGAAGTTAAAACTTCACAATGATCACCAGTTACTTCTGCTGGGCCAGAGCCCATTAGAGGGCCTGGTGCCTCCACCCTCTTTGGGCTGTGATGTTACTACCTGTGACCCAGAATATGGCCTCCCTCCTTTTGCATCCTATTTAAAAGTTTTCCACACAGAGGAACCCAGGAGGAGTTCAGGACTTCCTATTAGTGATGCAGTGAGGCCTTGATTTCCCTGTGCAGGTCTAAGCTAGAATTGGAGGAATAATTTCTGATTATCTGAATATTAGAAAAATTTCATAGAATCATAAAATGGTGTGGGTTGGAAGGCACCCTAAAAGTTCGTCTAAGTTCTAACCCTCCTGTCCTCCCACTAAACCAGGTTATTCAAAGCTCTATCCAGCCTTGCCTTGGACACCTCCAGGGATGGGGCATCCACAATCCTGATCATCTTTGTGGCCCTCCTCTGGACTCACTCCAACATGTCCATGTCCTTCTGATGTTGGGGACCCCAGAGCTAGACATAGTACTCCAGGTGGGGGTCTCACAATAGCGGAGTAGAGGGGAAAAAAAAAATCACCTCCCTCAACCTGCTGGCCTTGCTTCTTTTGATGCAGCCCAGGATGCGGTTGGCTTTCTGGGGAGCCAGCACACATTGCCGGCTCATGTTGAATTTTTCATCAACCAACACCTTCCAGTCCTTCTCCTCAGGGCTGCTCTCAATCTGTTCTCTGCCCAGCCTGTATTTGTGTTGGGATTACTCCAACTCACATGAAGGACCTTGCACTTGGCCTTGTTTTACTGCATGAGGTTTGCACAGGCCCACTTCTCAAGCCTGTCCAGGTCCCTCTCATGGCATCCTTTTCCTCCAGTGTGCTGACCGCTCCACACAGCTTATTGTTGTCAGCAAACTCACCGAGGATGTACTCAATCCCACTGTCCATGTTGCCAACAAAGATATTATACAGCACAGGTCCCAGTACCAAACCCTGAGGAATGCCATTTGTCTCTGGTCACCATTGACAACAAGCTGTTGACCACAACAGTTTGAGTGTGGCCATCCATCAGATTCCTTGACCGCTGCATAGTTCATCCATAAAATCCATGTCTTTCCAATTTAGAGAAAAGGACATCATGCAGGACAATGTCAAATGCTTTGCAGAAGTCCAGGTAAACGATGTCAGTTGCTCTTCCAATACCTTTACAATAAAGATTTTCAGAAAGAAATGTTGAAGTTATGTACATAGATAAATACTGAAGCTTTGAGAACTGACACCTTGCTTCTGTTAATAAATCCTTTCTAGAAAGGAGACAACCTACATTTAATATCCTTAAAATTAAACTGTTCTGAAGGACATATGCAAAAATCTTCAGAAAAATGTACTAAGACATTCCCCGTTTTCTTCTCTTCCTGTGTGCTTTCTGGTATTTAGAGAAAAACCTGTAACAAACAAAAATAGTTATTTTTACTCAGTCTGATGGACTGCTAAAAAAAAATCACCACAATAACACTTATGAAAATAGTTACATTTCCATAGACAAGGAAAGCTCAAGGCCTCCAAGGTAAATTTGTTTCTTTAGCCTAAAATGTAACATTGGGTATTTATGATGAGATGCTGGACATTCAGCTTGACAAATAATATAAAATATTCTGATTGAGAAAAACATCCCCAATTTGTCATCCAAAAGTGTAAGGTGGTTTTTTTTTGTCTTCAGGACTTTTATTGCACCTTAGTCTTTCAAGTGCAATTTCAACTGCTCTTTTACTAGACAAGCCGCCTTCTTGTCCCTTTTCTTTTATCTGGTTAAGGACTGCAGCTTCTGCCAAGTTAGCAAAGTCAAAATGCTGTCTCTATTTTTTATGGGTCTTAGACTGAGGATTTCTTCAAGCTTCCCAGGAAATTCAAGGGGCTTTTTTTTTTTTTTTTCCAAAGCTGATCAGACTACAACAGAGTCCAACTACAAGCAGCTTGGTTCAGTGCTCCTTTCTCACACAGATTTACATGAGCAAAGATGAAAGCAGCAGAGATAGGAGAAGGCTCTTTGTATGGCTTCCAAAATATGAGTACTTTCTGGTATACTAAGAGTGAAAACAAAAATATGCTTAATTTTTATCTGCCTGGTTAGATAGTCCCATTTATCACAGAAAAAAATGCACTCATTTAGTGCAATTCTCTTATTTCAGCTCTTTTACAAGGTCTCAGTGCTGAAAACTGAATGAAAAACAATTAGTTTTATTTTCTTCCATGTCTGATTTAAGAAAATTTACCAGTGTGGTATTTAGTAGATGAATCATTCCTCCAGGGTCACACAACAGAGAAATAGTGAATGATGCTTTCAATCTTCTATCACCAACACAAAGTTCCTTTTCACGGTGGGACTTAGTTCTATGTGTTTGCTAGCAGTGATTTCAGAGAAAGAATATTCTTCTTAATGCAGCCAGTGACTTGTAAAACATCTCAGGGTGGCACTTCAACTACATTTCAAAGTCACATCTTCAGCCAGAGCCGCTAGGGCAATTCCATTACACCTTACTGCTCTCTTAGAACCAGAAACCCGGTACCAGGCAAATAAAAATACCAACATGGTATATCTCTGAAACAGCCTGGCATGCCAAAACAGGAACCTGAACATTTTATACAGCCTGAGGTCCCTTTATCAATTATCAATACATATAAATTTAAAATACAACTGCAAAATACATTGTCTTAAGGTTCTACATGAATTAAAACCTCAACCCAAGCTGGCTAATATCAAGACCAAAGGATCCCAGAACAGAAAGATCTGGGCTAAATAATGCCATTTGCTTTGCAGAGAGACATGCTAAGCAGAGACAGTTTTTTTACTCAAGCAAGAGGCAAGAACTCCCCCTTGCCCTCTAACTGTTTGGAAAAATGGTGTGCTGCATTGGTGCCGCTGTTGCAGTGGCAGGAGGTGGCCAAAGCTAGAGCTGGGTCAGACCCAGTCAGGAGACAGCTAAAAACTAGGCTTTTTGCAGATTGTTTGTTTGTTTGGGGTTTGAATATGCCTGCTTCCTTTTAATTACAAAGTTAACCTGCTTCATATAATCCAGATTAGAGTAGCAAAATAGAGCAGTCCATTCAACTTTAATTTGCTGCCAGTTTTATTTTTACTTCTCAAGACCTATTCAAAACTTGCAACATTTCATAGCCTAGATACTATTCACTAAAATAAATACTAAGTATCTGTATAGACCCATCTGAAATACAGCCTCCAAAGAATTACTTCCAAATTGTTAACAGAGATAACTGAACAGACAAGCACAAGATAGTCACAAAGAAACCTCAGTACAGCAGATAGAATGTTATCCACTCACAGTAAAAGCTTCTGATCTCCCCAGTCATGTGCTTGTTTATTTCCTGAAAGGTGGTTTGTATCTATTTCGTACTTTTTTCCCCCTCCCCCAGCTAACAGCCAGTTAGTTATATATAGACTGTATGCTTACATTCCTTCCATTGCTACATGAAGCCAAAGTCCACAGCACTAGCATATAATGTTTTACAGCACTGCATTTTAGTAGGTGGCTTTGCATAGCTTGAAGGCAAATACATGTATTGGTTTTAAGTGTTCTGCCTCGGGATGTTGTTTGCTGTTCCTATTTCCATACTGTGAAAGACAAATAGATCAATAACATCTTCCTTTCTTGTACAGCATTTTGCTTGTAAACTACCAGATCCTTCTCTTTCACTCAGTCTCTAATCCTATTGTGCTTGTAAGTAGAAACCCACAAAAGCTTTTCACAATTCAACAGCTAAATAGTAAAAGAAATTACAATCCCTCACATAAACAGATATGTTCATGACTCCAAATCCTGCTTTCCCTCACTCCAAGTGATCACCTTGTAGACAATAATAATAGGTAATCTACGCAATCTTCCTGAGTTTATAAGGGTTTCTTTCCAGCTTTGTGCCTTTCTCTCTTCCCTCTGAAAACCCTTTTCATTACCCATGTGCAGACTCCCTGTTTCTGCAAGAGACTAATTTCTCCATTTTTGTCTTTAAAAAAGAAAAAAAAAAAAAAAAAGACCCATTAGTTTAAACATCAGTGGAAACTTTCTTTTAGAACTAAAAAAAAAGTCTCCAAAACCCCCTCTGAAGTGCAAGTGGGGGCCCTGCTGAGTGGCAGGGGCTGACATCACCCAGCCTGTTCCAGAGACTGCCAGGGGGTGAGATTTGCTCTCTTGGCCCATGAATCACCAACTCAGGGAAAAACCTGTTTCTCCCCTGGTCCTTTCCCTCACAGAGGAGGAGGAAGAAATTAAGCTGCAATAATGGGAAAGCTTGGACAAAATGTGGCTTCCTCCTTTGACAGTTACGGGGCTTGGAAGACAAATTCCTGGTTGTGACAGTTGCAGCCAGTTCCCCTTTCCCCACACTCACCAGCTGCACTATTACTAAGTTCTAGGGAGCCCAAAAAAGCCTTTTATCACAAGGACTGGCTTTATTCATTCTCCACTCACCCACTCATTTTCATTTTAGGTTACTTGGCTTTTTTACTGCAACTCAGACTGATTCATATGGGATGCGCACATGTGAAGTAGACGGGTGAGGAAAACCTAGATGACATGAACTTGCTCTGGGAAGCCAGGAGAAGAAGGCACAGCCTGCACCAGCCACCTTCATGCTCCCCCAAGATCACAATGGCTTGGGAGGGGGATGCTCGTTTCTGTTTCCCTGGCTTTGCAGGGAAAGGTTTCAAGAGCATAGGTTAGGACTTACAGGAGAATAGGAATTACAGGAGAACTGCCAAGATCTGACCTCTAGGTTAAAAGCAATTAATTTTAAGCAACAGGTAATACATGTCACCCTGTCCCAGTGTATATCTGCCCATCCAATCCCCACTCCTACCAGCCTCCTGCTTCCCTCTGCACTCTCCTGCCACAGCACACACAGCCAGCCCACTGCTCCTCCAACTGCCCTTTTATTTCCCAGGCAGGTGGGACTTACGGAAACACAAAGCAGCTGTGATTTATAGATTAATGGCTGTGGAAACTGCAGAAGAAGAACGGAGAAGGAAACCTCTCTGTTCCCCATTGCTTTTGTGTTACTTTCTAAGAAAGGCTGGTGGAAGTCATAGTTGGCAACTTCCTCATGCCTGATGATTCCTGGCTTGAAACCTGTTGCTTCTGGCACCTGGGTTACAAATTCAGGCTGGCTGCAGTCTTAGACTGATTTATCATGCTCTTTGGAGAAGAGCTTCAAATCCCTGAAGCCCACATAAGTGTGCTAGGCTGCTCCATGGGTCTTCTGCTCCTGGGGTCTTGATAGGTTTGACTCATCAGCAACGCCTCCCAGGCCATCACCCCTACAAAATGATGTCCTATTTCAAACAGTACACTCCCGTCTTCCCCCCCCCCCCCCCTCCCCCATTTTAACATTTGCAGTGTTAAAATATCATAAAGGAATAAACAAAACTTTCAAAACTGCAGAAAATAAAAAACATGGGGTTCATTGTGCAGATCCCCACAGACAGTCTGAGTCTTAAATAAATATCTTACAGCTTTTTTCTACAAAATAATAACAAATAGTGTATCAAAATAAATAAATATCTATTATAAATTGTCCTTTTTTGTATTTTTTCCTTGGAGTAAAGTCACAGCAGGTTTGCTTGGAAGCCTGAGGTGCCATTGTAAGATGTTTCTCTCTCATGCGCATAGGGTGGGCCGCTGCTCAGGTGTTCAGTGGTGCCCCAGGGCTGGGGGGCACTGTGGGAGCCCGCCTGCCCACAGCTCCGTATTGCTGGTATTTCTTGGCCTTGGTACAGGCAAGAAGAACCTAACAGAAGATAAATTGTTGTGGTTTATTTTCCTTCTTCAAAGTATATGGATGTTTTAAGTGTGGGGGTAAAGATCTGGGCTGCATGCATTACCCAATGGGTCCTCGCATCACTCTGTGTTTTCCCCTTGTAGCCCCCCCATCAGGCTCAGCTTGTATGTAGAGGCATGGCCATGATGGAGGGAGATTAAATTTGGAGACGCAGAAGCATGGTGCAAGGATATGGCCACTGTTTACCCAACTTCTTTGTGCATAAATATAGTAACAGAGCAACGGTTCCCCTGCACCATGTCTTGTCATTTGGAAAGTGAATGTTTTCTAGCTGCCACGACCGTCGAGCTCCTAGGGACTGGTTAAGCACCTTCAGGTTTCCCTTTCCCAGTGTGCTACTTCCTAGCCATCTGGCTGGGGGCTGAGCCCTTCATCCCTCTGGGCACTGGGTGCATCCTGGGCCGGGCAACATGCAGCCAGACTCAGGGTGGCCAGGCAAAACCCGCTCCTGGTGGTGACTCTCACAACTGGTAGGGGTGAGCCCAACTGCAGACTGGGGAAAGGTAGACCTACCCAGCATGGCTGGGCTGGGTTTCTCTCTGGGTCACGTAGGTGCCTGAGGCAGTGGCAGAGGAGGCAGGCAAGAAGAAAGAGGGAAATCAGGGGGACCAGCACCCCCACCGCAATGGCAATGGCCGGTGCCATGCTGCTGTCTGGACCTGTGGGGAAAGCAATGGGTACTCAGTTTATGCATGAAGCGGGAAGAAACAACAAATCAAACCCCTTTCAGACATCCCTTGGCCAGTCCCTGGGGTGGGATGGGATGGACAAGGGCACTGGGAGCACCGGCCAGCATGCACACAAGTGGCACTGCCAGCAGATCTGTGTTTGGGGTCTGATGCCATGGTTGGGCATGCAGCGCCCAGCCCCTCCAAGCTACCCAAAGCTGGCACATTGTGTTGGTGCATCAGGCTGTGTGACAGGGAAATCCTGAGAGTCCTCAGCAGTGGCAGGGAGGCTGTAGCACATCATGGCATATCAGGGACCTAATGGGCAGCACGGCATTGTATACCACCACCCACGTGTCTGGACACTCCTCAGAACCTCTACCATCCCTCTCTAGCCCAGCCCTGGAAACAATTCCAGGTGCCTTCCCCACCTGCCCCCCAACTCTTGAAGAAATTTCCTTATCTACCCCAGGAGGTACTTCATGGTGTCCTCCCTGCTCCAGGGAAGGAGCAGGGTTACATACTGACCCTGTGCCAGTCTGTCCATGGTCAGGACCAGGGTCCCATTTAGAGAGGGATGTTGGATCATGCAGGCAATGGGGTAATCCTGGAGGATTTTGGTGTGAGCGTGGGTGAAATTGCTGATGACAGTCACACTCTGGTTGCTGAGCACGATGTGGTACTCCCTTGGTTTCTGCTGCAGGATGCTGGGAAGGCGCCAGGTGATTTTTGGAGCTGGCTTCCCTGTTGCTGAGCAGCTCATCCCCACCACATTCTGAGACTCAGCTTTGTCTGGACTGGGTATAAGCCTCGCCTCCACTTTGGGGTTTGAGATGGCTGTAAACACAAAGTGACAAAATCCATTACTTTCTGCTCACATTTGAGCAAAGAGTATCTCTATTTACCATTTTCTTGGAAGACAACCTTGATATCTAATCTTGCCTTCCTCTCCTCAAAGCCCCAGCAGTAACAAATAAATATGAAAGTGATCAAGCAGCAGTCTGGAAATTAAGAGCTTGGAAAAAAAACAAAGGACAAGAGGGTAAAAGCGTCTGTGTTTCAATTCTGTTGAAATTTCTGTTCTTAATTTCTGCAGCGCTGCAACATCCCAACTGAGAAGTGGTGATTATGGATGAGTGAAAAACAATAGGTAGTGAAACCATGAAACTACATGTCCTCCTCTCTCTGAAAGGGCTGAACTGCTCCAATGGGTCAAAATTCTTGTTCTTTTCCCTTATGTGCATCTGCAGATTTAATTTTATTACTGCTAGACGTGTGGATTTGTACACCAAAGAGCTAAATGTATCAATTTATGCAATACAGAATAGTGAATTTGTATGTGATTACACCACACGATTTCACCTGTGGAGGTTTTGTACTTGTACAACTTTCTTCTTGCTAGTGTTGGATTTTGGGGGCATTTTGGTATACTTCAAAGCCTTCATTAAAGATCATTTGTTCTGAACTCCTTCTCACCCTAGAGGATTTGTGGATGCTGTCACATTTAATCTTAGTCAGCAAAAAGGATGAACAACAGGAGTCTTTCATGCTTACTCACTCATATGAAGCCTGCTTGTTGATTCACATTTATATGAGCTGTATTAGGAAGAAATTAAGAAAGGGGAGGAGTGAAGGAAGCTGTTTTCAACCTGGGTAGAACTCCAGGGCAGATCTGAGCACATAAGGACACCTATATACCCTGTAGAAAATCACCTATGTATTCCTTGGCCATAAAATCACACCATAATTTGTGTCAGAAAGGACCTCTGGAGATCATCTGGTCTAAGCCGCTGCTAAAAGCCAGACTAATTAGCTGAATTTCCTCAGGTCAGGACCTATAAAGCTATGTAGCTCCATTTGGGATTGCAATCCACAGGTTTCCAGCCTGCCTTCTACTTCAGTGCATGTGCCATAGCACAGGAGTCCAAACCATCAAATTTTTTAACCATTTAAAGGGGAAAAAGGCTTGTGCTTAATGCATAATGGTGCCTATAACCTCCTGGTAGAACTCCAGATGGATCTCATGAGGTTGTCTGGATCCTCCAAGCCCTAACTGCCAAAGGGTGGAAGCAAGATATATCTATACCATCTGTTATGTTGTTTGACTTTGTTTGATTTGTTTAATGGCTAGACCTCATTTATTTACTATGGTCATGCCTGCATAGGAAAAAAAAAAACAAACCAAAAAACAGTCATTTCTCATTTCCTGCATGACCCATAGACAGAAACTCAAGCCTCACAAGCAGAGCACTAGTGTTGCTCTGACAGCAACAAGAAAAATGCGTAGGGGAATTTTATCTGGAACTTCTCAAAATCTCCCATGTATGAATTTACAAGTGTAGCAAACAGTTTATGTTTTGATTAGTAAATGAGCTCTGAACTTCTTCTTTCGCTCACGGGATGCATAAAAATAACATATCCACCCACAGCATTAACTTCAAATATTAGCTTGCAAAATCCAAAAGCAGTATAGGAAAACTGTCACAGATGTTTCCAGAGGGGATGAGAAAAATTGCTTGGTAGAAACACATGCACTCCACATCTGATCTTCTTCTGACTAAGCAGTCCTCTCTTTTCTCACATTGGACCCAAAGGAATGATTATAACGTGAAAAAATTCCTGTAGGATTGAGCTCTGCCTCAGCAAGTGTCTGTAATAGATGCACAGTCAAAACCTGCAAATTCATCTGCCTTGCTACAGTCTTGCTACATTGTTTGTTAGCCTGTGCCCACTGTTGATGTTTGATGTATAAAATTAAATTAACTGCATCTTTTGTCTTTCATCAAAATATTTGTTTCCAGTGAAAAAGTACCTGCAAGAGATGTTGTACACAAGTACTTGCATTATTGGTCTTGCAGAGCAGTAACATGAACGTTACCAAATTTGAGCTGTGGCAGTTTTCACAAGTACTTGAAAAAGGGACTTTCTAGTGAAGTACATCAGCTTTGATTATCTGTAATGGCCTTCTGTAATTAAAGGAGGACTATCAGGTCATGATCTCATCTTTATGTTTAAAGTCTTGACAGTGATCTTGGAGAGACTGATAAAAATTTTTAGGAATTATAGTATTCCTCATGATGACAGAAAACCTTTTCCAACCATATGGGTGTTCATCAGCAACTCCATGCTTCAGTTTCCCTGTCTAAGAAATCGTGATGGCATTTCTCTATTGTGCTTGAGCCATCCTACGATGAAGGCAGAAGGTCTCTCCAGCAAATGCCCAGGGAATTTTGTGACCCAGCAAGTCTTGGCCATTCTTGTGTGGCATGTCCCCTTCTCTCACCTCCTTCTCACTGTACCTCCTTCTTGGATTTCTCATTCTTTTCAGCTATGAAGGCTGACAAAATGTTTCCAAAGCAAAATAGAAGGGGAAGGGGAGCAGCATTCAAAAGAAATGTGTCAAGCACACTTTAAATGATTCTGTTCCCAAAATGTCTTTCGCTACAGGGTAGGAAATTTCTTCTGCTTCTTGGATCTTCTGTTTTCAGCCAGACTGGTCTGAGATTCCTCCAGTCATACTTGTTTCTTTTTTCACAGTGTGGTATCCAGTTCTTAGGTGGTTTCACTTCCCCTCATCACACAGCAGTGGTGCCCATCGTCTCTTGCGAAGGCTGTTGTAGTCGGGCAATTACCAATTTGTAAATTCCCTGGCAGTCCCCTCTTGAGGGCAAAGACATGGCAGTGTTTCATTTTCAGCTGGTGACTCTATAAGCCATCTTGTTCACCTTGCCCTGAACCTTTGGGCCTTGGGTGGCCTCACGCTCCATCCTGGGGAGTCCTCTGGGCTTGTTCAGACAAGTTGCTCCCATCATTGTGAGTTGGGGAATAAGGGAGTAAAACTGTGGCTTTTAAGTTGCATAACATAAATTAGCTTCAATGAAATATGCTGTATGTGAATGAAAACATGGCACAGTAACAAGCACTTGGTTTATTCAAGATGACCCTCCAGACATGTTTGATATAGCTCAGTGCTCACAACCCAGTAAGCCATCCCCTGGCCATGGCATAACGAGCAGTGGACTCCTGCCTGACTGTGAGAGAAGTGAAACCCTTCTCAGTTGATGTGGTTTTGTTCAAGACGCAGGAAAAAATGCTCACAGGAGTATGTGTAGCAGTAGAAAAATTTATTTTTGTTTTTTTTAAAGTAGTGGTCTGCTAAAGGGCAAATCATAGCCACAAGGCTGGTGATTTGAGAAAATATTTTCCTCTCTTGGATAAAAAACCAAACCACCACAAACAAAACAAATCTATCTCTGTATTAAGATTCACATGATAAATGAGAAAAGGATGCCTCTGCAAGGCACTTCCATATTTTCCTGGAACATATAAATCAGTGTTTATCTTCTGCATGACTCAAGGCTGGGTGTTTTTAGGAACACCTTCCTCTTTATATCTGAAATATTGAGTGAATTTCTCCTAATTTCTCTCTTCTGCTCTAGGAGCTTTCCCAAGAGAGGAAAAAGAATTTTTGTTCCAGACATAGTTTTCCCTTGTATTTCCCCCTACCTTTCCCCTATTGCTTGTCATCTTTCCCTTAATAGCCAGCAGCATCTTTCCACACAGAGGACTCCTCGCACATAGGTAAGTGCTTAGGCATGTGTCTGTGTCTTTGTCAGCAGAAGGTACTAGGAATAAACAAAATACTCTGCAGGGGTCATACCACCAGTGGCAGGTCCCAGACACTGATGTTTTCCACATGGGACATGATCTTTGGCCAATGACCCTACAGTGGAGTTAATGATGAGAAAGCCAGGATCTAAAAGAGTGCCCTTGGGATGTATTTAAAGTTTCAGCTTTAAAGCTGAAAGACCATCCCTCAAAAGATAAACAGCTTTTCACTCTTGTTCCTTTTGAGTTAATCTATTTGTCTATATTTTGGCTTGTACTTGCTAGCTGATATTTGTTAAATATTGCCACCTCCACTCATATTTTGTTTTAACTCTCTTCTTGAAGTTCATCGATGCTGACCTGCACAAGATATTTGTGTGGGAAAGCTCACAAGTTGTACTGTATTTCAGCCTTTTTTTTTTTTCCATCCCTTTCCTGAACACGGATTAACTACTGTCACTTTTAATACGGCTTCAAAATCAGCTACTCTGGCCATGCATATGCTATTCACTGCCTTCTGAATATTTTGAATTTTAAGACCAAAGGTAGAGTAAGAAAAAAAATGCCCAATTTCCCAGCTTAGGAGGCAAGAGCAACAGTTAAAGGAAGCAGAGGAGGATGAGGTTCACATTCACAGCTGTGGCAGGCCAGCCGTCAGCACAGCACACAGCCAAGGAAACTTGGAGGAAGTCATGGGTTACACATCAGCTTTTGGATCTCAATCTTGTTGACTTAAATGGGAAGAAAATTAAAGAACAGTTGAGTGCTGGTTTCCCATCAGAGGTAACACCAGAAAGGGAGGGAGAGTAGAGAGGAAGCTGAGCCACCTTTCCCGCAGCAAGTTAGCAATGACCAGTAGTCAGGGAAGGTTTTTCCCAGGGAAAATGACCAGTAGTCAGATGACAGTCCATAAGCAATTATGATACCTTACCATAAACATTGAGACACATCCTGCCAGTGACAGCTCCTGAGGGGAATGTGTTAAAGATGCACTTGTAGCATCCTTCGTCTTGAAGGGTGACTCCATGAAGGGAGATGGACGAGGCTTGTAACTCACTGTGGGCAAAGCTCACATGGCCAATATAGCCCTTTGCAATCTTTTGACCATTCATTGTACTGTAAGTTGCTATGTTGTCTTCAGCCCCATCCACCTCCTTCTGCCAGGTCACCTGTAGCACATCTTCTTTCGTGATCGACTGGCATGAAAAAGTGATATTTCCTCCTACCTGGACTGACTGGACCTTTCTGTGCATCACCTGCACGGAGCCTGGGGAAAAAGCAAGTGCTGAACTCAGCATTTCTGACCATCCTTCTGCAACCCACCCCCAAAAGAGGCCCTCCCACCCACTCGCCCCACTCCAGCAGCTCTGGAGGATCTCTCCTCCACCTAGGGAAAAAAATTAAAGCGCAGCACAAAAGAAGAATTCCTCTGAGAATTTAGCTGGACCTGACACCTCTCACACAAAGCATCTTGCCAGCCTGATATCTGTGCTGTAGAGAGTGCCACTAAGAAAAGCTGCTCCAGTGTCACAAGTAACTGATTTCTGTCTGCTAAGACTGTTATCCCATTGGTGCCCATGGAGAGGTTCTTGCCATCTTGCTGCTGACCAGCCCCCAGATTACAAGCTACTCTTCCAGTTACCAATTAGCATTTTTCAGTCAGGAGAGTGTCTGTGTCTCTCTGCTTGACAAGAAAGGCTGGTGCTGCTCTGGAGTTAACCTCAGGCAGAGAAAGGGCTCTCCACTCACCCATTGCTGGCTCCTCCAGCTGGCAGCCTCTGCAGAGCAGCAGCAGGCAGATTTCAGTCCAGCAAAGCAGGGGGAACAGCATCCTGGGACCAAGTACCTGCATGGGAAAGCTCGCTCCCTTTCCCTGTATCCCTCAGAGGGTGACTGGCTTCTGTCTGCGTGGTTGGTTGAAGATTTTCTGCCTTTTTCAACATCCTCCTTGGAGGCCAATCAGCAGAGCTCTGGGGCAGGGATGGCGGGAAACAGCCATCCAGGAGCTTGGTTAATCATTGATCATGGTAGACACAACCCAAAGCAATGTGTCAGCGCCACATATTCAAGTAAAACCAAACCCACTATGTTTTACAGGTGTGAGGTCCCACTCTGTCTGTTCACCTGCTGGAGGCTTACAGCAGGACTGTTAGGTCTGCTGATTCAACTCCTGGCTCTGCTCTTGTAAATTAGCATATCCCCCTTAATCGCCAAATTCAAACAATGCTTCCTCAAGCTATGACTGCTCAAATAGGTCTACTAGGAGGTCCAGCGTGGTCCAGATGGTCTGCCACCTGCTGCCATTTTGCTAGTAATTCAACCAAGTGACAGACTACATGTTTTGTCTTCTTAAAAGCTACTTCCATAACATAAGCAAATGCTAAAGGGTTGACAGTTTGATATCCTGCCTTTCCCTGCAGCCCTCAGAGGGTGACTGGCCTCTGCCCACATGGTTAATTGAAGACTTTCTGCCTTTTCCAATGTCCTGAACAGACTGTATAGTGGCCTGAACAGACAAGCACCTACAAGCACTATATCCATAACTTCAAATAATTCTGTCCTGGCTGAAGCATATCAGTGCCATACTCTAACCCAAACCCCAGCCACCACAGGAGATGAAATCACACAGGTTATTAGAAACACTTGAAGGTTTATGATTTGCAAATTGCAACAAATCTGTACATCTGTCTGCATCTTATAAACGCATCAGTAACTAATTAAGGAGACGATGTTGTCAATGCAACCAGCAGTGATGAATCTGAAGCCCCATGCGAGTGGTGCAGTCGCGTGCGGTTCCACAAGCACCCTGTCACTGCTAGGTTCACCCCAAGGGGAAGTGAGGGGGGGACGGCAGCATGCATCAGCACAGCAGCAGTCTGGCCAGGCCACCGAGGTCCCTAATGCTGTTACAGTAACAATATAGAGAAGGGAGTTACCTGATGCAAGGGTCCAGGTGCTGGAGAGAAGCAGATAAGCGACCATCATCTTAGCTGTGCCCTCAGGCGAGATGAGCAAGTGACTGATCCATTGAGCGTTGCTTCCCCTTTTTTATACACTTTGTTCTAACTCTAGGGACATTCCCCCTCCCTGTATATACGGTAAGAGGCACCTCATAAAAAACTCTAGCCCTCCGACATGCAGCTGAATAACAAAAATTTTGGGGGACATGACAACAAATGTCAGAGCCAGAAACCAAAGATTTCCCAGCTGGGCTGCTGGACAGACAGGGGTAATGGGTTTATAAGGCTGAGGTTTTCACAAGTGCCTTTTCCATAAGGTTAGGTTTTTGAAGGTGCCTAAACAAAAGCCCAGGTTTCTAAGCAGGTTGAGTGCCTGATGTCTGTCAGTCTGCAAGGGGAAGGAGTAAAGGCCAACCTGGCCCTCACCTGAACTCAGAGAAAGAAGCTCAGGTCAATAGTTATGCTGCAATGGGTAGTACAAACGTGTAACTCAGAGGACCCAATTAGGGATCTGCACACCACATGTAAATTGGTGGAGACCCAGGAGCTGCTGATGCTGCTGTAACACAACTCTTTTTCCAGGTAAGGAGAACAGAGCAAGCCAACCCTGGGGCTCTCCCTGAGGGTTTGAGCCCCAGAGAAAAAGTAGAGCCTTGGTCTCCCCTCTCCTCCATTGAGGTTGCTCCCATCTCCACATGTCTGTACTCCTTCCCCAGCCCTGTGTACATTGAAAGGACAGGGCTGCCATCCCACAAGCACACCCCTTACTCTCCACCCTCACCTGAGATGACATAAAAGTAGTTCACACAGCCATTTTGAGGCACTGTTTTTGTAGCTTTTTGCTCTGTCAGTTTAACCCCCCTATTTCTCTTTTTCTGCTAGAAGTGATCACGTTGCTGAAACCAACAAAACCCTCAGCCCACAGGTCAATCACACACTGCGCAGTGGGGAAACCAGCTAGCGAGACCTCATTTGCTAAAAAGACTTGTACTGGTAAACTCTGTTTTGTGTTTCTGCTTTCTGATTAGGTGGCTTACTTTCTTGCAAATTCTTACTACTCCAAATATCTGTGATTGCATTTAAAATGTTTCATTTTGTTTCATGGATTGCTGCACAAATTAACCTTGAATCATGCTAATAGGTTGAGGGAAGCCAATGGGCCCAAACCATGATGTGGCAAAAAAATTTCTTACACATGCATTGTTCCTTCTGTCTTCCCAAGTGGTAATTAATCATCCGGAAACAGAAACAGATCAAGTGTCAGTTTCCTTTAAGAAACATTTTGGATGTGCTTTTTAGTAGGTTCAATAATTCATTCCCATTACTCTGCAAACTGTGATTGCTTCATACTGCTGGTTTTTTCCTTTGAGGGATCACATCTCATTTTTTTTTCTTCAGCTATTTTCATAGTTGCATTTTCCTGCAAGATTTCTGGAAGGGCATTCTGGCCTAAAGAAATGGAGGGTTTGCCAGACCATTTTGCAGCTATTAAGCAATGCAAATAGGCTCTTGTAAATAGTCAGAGGGAAAACTTCCAGCTTCCAAATTGGGATTCGCAAGCAGATGTTTAATTTATGATTGCCAGCCTCTCAGAACTTCCAAAACTGAAAAGAAAACATTGAAGATTTGCTGAAATTACATCCTTTTGCACCAAAGTCTCCTAGCAGAGTGCAAGTCATCTCTGCAAAGATTTATTCCAGGCTTTGTCAGTGTACTCACCTTAGTTCTGCTACAATTTTGAAACAAAAGCTTAACAGAGGAACTTTCTGTAAACTTGCAGACACTGTTGTTGAAGTCCTCATAGCTGAACTTCACCACTTAGTGATCAAAAAAGGAACTGTACTTGACTTTAAAAAGAACTGCAAGCCCAATTGATGTAATTTTCTCCTCATAGGAAATGTTCTTTTCAGCTTTAACCATTTTATTTTCTGCCAGAAACACCCAGATCTTCCAAAAGTCCTCCAAAGAATCCTGAAAATCTGGGTGAAGCTACAGCAAACACCTTTCAAAAACAGCAAACTTTCAGTCTCAGCAACATCCTAGCAAAGCATAGAGATGGCTATTGCGGTTGCACAAATGTATTGCCTTTAAATTGTTTACAGCAGCCCCTACACTGGCTGTTACTTCCAGGCTCTGCCTCTCCCCTGACAGGTCCTGACACCACAAGGAACCCAGGCATACAGGGACCTCCCTCCCAGCCCATGTGCGTAGGTGTCTGCATGCACATCTCGCTGCTGCAGCATCTCTTTCTGACACCTCTATATCCCCACACCACTCCCCCATCCCGTCTTCCTCCAGGGACCAGCCAACATCAGCAATTGATTCATTACTTTAAACATAAGGCAGGCAAGTCCACTCATTGACTCCTTCACTTATTTTAATTTTGTGAGTGTTTCTTCAAGTGCATTTATTCATACAGTTCATGATTTGTTCATCTTTACATAGACTTTTTGGTGGATTAGAGAGCTCTCCCTTGCCTGCCAGTCAGATACCATGCTCTCCTGCTTCAGTTGCACAGCAGCTTCATTTCTGAGAACTGCACACCATGCCGGAGCTTCAGGCGCTTTCCAGAGCCAGTGAAAGTTTGGGAATAAATTAGGCAGAAGCTAGTTCTGAAGTCATTGCTTGAAAAACCCAGTGATTCGCATTCTTCCATTCCTTTCTGCTGCATTAGAATCATCTCTCTAGTTCCCAGTAAATCAAAAAAGGACATAGAAGAATTAAGTGCACAGTCACTAAATGACAATGTTTCCACACAGCACAAGTGACTAATGATACTGATAAATCACCCAGTTGAACTTCTGGAATATACTGGTGACAGGAGCCATTCAGGCACAATTGTAGTCTAAAACATTGTTTTGTCAAACATCAATCTAAACCACTGTTTTTTCAACCATCCAACCCAGGTTAACAACTAGATAGCTGCCTACCTTGTCAGCAGGATTCAGTGCCACCACTCAAGGCATTGCCTGTAAAGAGAACAAAACAGAGGGAGATGGTTTCATCCACTGTGGAATCGTAGTGACTCTTGGAGGTTGGTCCATCAGTACTAGTAGTAGGTGTCACTATTGGGAAGAAGCTTGTCCAATGCAATGGAACAGGACTAGAACTTTATAACATGTTCATAAATAATACCTGCCTGTTGCAAATCCCTCTACATCTTGGCTGGATTTGAAGAGCTGCAGTACACTGGGGTAAAGACAGTAGCTGTATCTACCACCTACTGTATGCTCCAGCCTGTGTCACTGCATGGGGGCAGGCTGCAGCAGAACCTGCATTCGATAGCCAAGGGATGCTGCAGGACCAGGTGATGATCATTTGGGCATGGTAAGAGACAAAATGTCACATTTGTGCACAAGTTTTAGATCAGATGGTACAAAGGTAGTTGGCACACAGCCACAGCTGTTTATCCTTGGCTGAGTTTGACTTGGAGGTATTTGATCTTTGACCTCTTCCCAAATTGGTCTCCCATTGCTGTTGGATGCATTAAAGGGCTGCAAATTACAGCTGCTGGCACCGAAATCTGGTGTGGGACTGCCTAGCAAAGTGCAAAAGAGAAATGAAGGAGGGGGGCTGCTTAGCTGAGACCTAGTTCATGGTGGCGTACACCTATTTGCAAAACCACATGTTACCAGGGGACAGCACATGTTTTGAAACTGTCTGGCTAACCACCCAACACTTCTTACCTCTGTGTTTTGAAGAAATTGCTGCACACACCTGAAGTTTTATCAAGATTTTTTTCTTGTTTTTGAGCAATGTACCACAATTACAATGTGTGAACTAAAGCATTCTTATTCCCTGAACCATCGGTCCTGCAAATTGTATTTCTGGTCCTTCTATTTTCCTTCTTCCTTGTAGCTCAGGAGGAAGAAGAAGTGATAAAAATAAAAGGCAAAAAGGAGAGAGAAGCAAAACCAGATTATGTTGGAAAGCTTCAGTAGCAAAGGCTGTGCTTTGTGAGGTTTGAAGAGTTTGTTTTTTACCATTCGGTTTGTCACACCATTTCTCAGAAAAGCATCATGGTCAGGCATGTGGTTTCCTCTTGCTGAGAACACCCCAAGTTGCCTCTTCAGTTGAGGGATCCTAGAGGGAGTCCATGCTGCAACCCACTAGTCACTTTATGGAGGCCACCAGCAGCAGCATGCCCTTGCTGGCCCCAGTGTCCTAGGAAGACACATTACTTGTCCTTTCCCCCTTCCCTCCCCTCACCCCCCTCCACTTCCTCTCCCACCCCTACTCATTAATGCTTGCCTGCAGTGGAGGCCTTGAGGTTTTTTTTAAGTGCACAATATCTGGGTGCTACACACATGCACTGTGTGAGAGATAACGAGCCTCTTTGGTCACTGAGTTTCACTCTGTAACACAGCCAGTACAGAAAACAATTCAGCCAGCAGGGAAACCACGGCAAAATTGGCTAGCCAAGGGTGCTGAGATCCAGTGGAAGGATGGGAAACTGCCTACCAAAAATCAGGTATGTTCAATACCATTTTACATTTCATTACTAAACAAGAGGACTACAAGAGTGAATTTATGAAAAATAGGATCAAATTATGTAATGAGTCAACCTTGGGGTACCATGAGACACCTCTTGATTAAACAAAGATAATTTGGCAAGTAAATTAAGATGAATAATATTGTTCTTAGTATGTCAAAGAGTATTGCCTCAGGATGTTTTTTAGGGAGGTGGCTTCATCCATAAGCTCCCAGCACTGAGAGCCTGCTGAAGGAAGGAAGGAAGGGTGTTACAGGTGAGGAACAAAAGGAGCAGAGTACTTGTCATCTACTCCAGGTTTTCAGGTAGGAAATCTACACTTGGATGTTGACCTTGCCATCTCTCACTTGTTGGCACCAGGTCTTATTCAAACAACCTTTTATATACACTGCATATAAATAGATTAAATGATACAGTGTACATGGTATATATAAATATAATTTAATTAGGTTCAACAGTGGTTAGGAGTAGATTGTCTCCAAAGGACCTGTGAAGACAGAGGAGGATGCTTGGCCGGAGCCACTTCAGACAGGCAGGTTGCCTTTGGCACTATCTATGCTGGAGATGCTCATTGCAGGGACCCTGAGAATGGCTGGGCACCAGCCAGGCTGCCCGTCTGCTACAGCCAACAGGCTGCCATTGCTGCCCACCCTGAGGCGAGGGTTTCCAGCAGGATGTTCAGCATAGCTCTCTTTAATGTCACCCATAGAAAGGGGGTGAATTATATTAGACATTTCTCTTTTACCCAGATATAATAAAGCGCTTGGGATATTTATGAGTTTATCCCATCCAAACAGGACATGCAGGAAAGCTTGGGCTCTTGAAGCAGCACATTAAAAAGAAGGCAAATAAAGTCACATACTTGGAAATTTTTTTTAATAATACTAATGAACCTCCTCCAACAAAAGTGGCTGGCTCAAGCAATGATTTTTTCTACTTTTCTCCGGGAAAGCAGTAACTCACATGCTATCTTACAGCAACCTGGGATTTTTAAGGAAGGTGTCTAACCCCATGTGCCTAAATATTATGAAAGGGGGAAGGTGAGAGGCAGGCCCCTGGACACAAGCAGGCAAGGGCTGACATTGCAGCTGGCAGTGCTGCACAGGGTGTCTGGAGCTGGCCCACCTTAGCTGGGAGACCCCACCACAGCTGCACATACCACTCACTTCTTCCAAAACACCACATGGACTGGTGTTTTACCTGGCCTGGCTAGCCACAAGCATAGGAAAATTCACCTGGCAACACTGCTTCAGAGTAGCAGGCACTGGAGGGCTCTCCAATCCAGGCATCCATCCCCTCTGGCCATTGCTTTGACAGGTGCTTGTGTCACAGCCTTGCTTCTGCTAAAGCTGCCCTAGCTCACAGTCTGTGCCTTTGTACTTCCAAAGGACAGTCATCGTGGCTCTCTGGTAACAGGTCTCCTAGTAGAAACAACCAGAAAGTCACTGTGTGAACAGATGATTTCCTTGAAGGCCCTCAGAGAGGAAAATCCCCTCTCTTTCCCTTTGTCTTCTTGACAGATCAAAGAAAAAGTAGTGCAAACTCTGAGTACTCTACCCTGACTGCTTGCTTGGCCTTAAGGAGCTCAGATGAGGCACTCGTTTGCCAAAAATAAATGTTCTGCTTGTTTCCAAAGAGAGTGCAACCCCCACCTCCCCGCAGGTCTGTGCCCAGAGGTCTCAGGCATGACCACTATATCTGGTCTTGATGGAAAGGGCAGAAGTCCCCAAGGCATGAAGTTTTGCTCTCAGAAGCAGTTTGAGTCAAGGCCAACAAAATCCATGTGCAACTGGTGGGTCCTCACC
Source organism: Scolopax mira (assembly GCA_004320125.1). Taxonomy (NCBI): domain Eukaryota; kingdom Metazoa; phylum Chordata; class Aves; order Charadriiformes; family Scolopacidae; genus Scolopax; species Scolopax mira. The sequence continues at coordinate 24,320 of BJBW01009215.1, forward strand.
TGTGGCAGCAAGTAGCTGTGATAAGTGCACTTGCCTGTTGGATCTCAGCTGCAAGCTCTTAGCTCCCAAAATTTGCTGAATCCCCATTGTTTTAAGTGCCTGTGTCACACTTACAGGTGGGACTTCTGCTGCTTTTGAAAACATTCCCAATTGCTTTTTAGGAGCAGGAATCAGGACACCATGAGCAAGCTTTTCATAAAGCAGATTTTTCCTACTAGCTGTTCACGGTGTTGTGAAACCCATATTACCCACCAAAGAGGAGGGTAGAAAGGTTCACTGCTGCAAAAGGCAGCACTGGCACAGTGTCACATCACAGCCTGTGCTCATGCAGATCCACACTCTGCTTTCCTCACTTTCAAAAATTCTTCTGAAACAAACCAGTGCCAGGAGAGGTAGCCCAGGGAAAGCATTAACTAGCTGCCCTTGCAGGACGGAGAGCAAATACAACCCATCTCCTCCATCTCCTGTCAATTAGCAGTGCCAGCTCACCATGTGTTTTGTGTAGGAGGATTGCTCCTCAGTCATAGCTGCCTGACCGCTGATAAAGCTGTGTCCTTCTGAAAAAAATCACAGACCCTGCAGAAGTTCAGAAGGATGGAGAAATGACAAGGGTGAGGTTTTTCTTTCACAAAACTGTCATTCCTGTGCAGTGACTCAGTGTCCTGGCAAAGCCCCCAGCACTGCAGAGGCCAAGACACAGACACCACTGCTCACCAGGCAGCAGGAGAGGCAGAAGGTCAGCTAGGAAGGGCTCCACAGCATAGGGCAGGCTTACAGTCAGGCTAGAGGAAAAGCTCAGGTTATGACATAAAAGTTTATACACGTCTCATGTGTAAACTCTCAGTCCATCCACACCGATCTGATCCTGTGTTCATGAAGGCACTGCTGCGAGATCAAAACATCCTTGTTTCTTGTCTTAGACACTAGGCAGATACCAACCTCTAAAAATCTGCACACACACCACGCTCCCCTCCCTGCCAAACTCCTTGTTTGTCTTTGTACAAAACAAAGAGGTTTGTACTGCATTCATACCTTGTATTGTCATAAGCCTGAATTCCTGAGGAATGAGACCCATGCAGTCACACCACCCAGTTGTCAGCTTTAACCAGACCTGGAAAAAATAAAAGTAGCCATGTGGACAGGTGAGTGTCTATAAGGCTTGGGAAAATTGGCAGCCAGATGGAGGAAATAACACCAGATTATCCGTCTAGTGAGACTGGCAGGCAAAGTTCATCAGCTTGAGGTAAATAAACCCACCTGTAGGTGAGGACCAGCCATGGCTGGCTCAGGGGCAATTACAGAGGCAGCAGGAATTACAACATACTGAAGTAATGGAGCATTGAGCTTTCTTTGTCAGTCACATTAAAAAAAAAAAGGATGGCGCTTTTTTTTTTGCATGGTGGGATGGAGTTTCTTTGAGGGTTTGACAGTTTTATGTCAGAGGTAGTGGGTTTAAGGAGCCAGAGAGGAACTGGATACTTCTGGAGGTCCAACTATTTCTGGACCAATATCCAGCTATTTTTTTGACCAGTAACCTCAGGTTGAAGGAGACTGAGCTAGCTGGAGAAAACAGCTGCAGAGGCTCTGAAGTCCTCCCTCCTGAAGGCCAGTGCTGTCATGTCCCATAGCAGATCAGAGATTGTATTTCTGAATGCAGGTGAGGCTGGCAACACCCCTTACAAAGGTGGATGCATGTGTGACCTTACTATCAATGTCCCCACTATCTCTACCCAGGAAGTCCCCCTTTGGGGCCAGACAGGGCATCCATCACCTGGTCTGTTGACACTTAGCAGATGGGTCTGAAGTACAATCAGACCAAAAGCAACCTTAACTTCAGGTATGCAAAGCAGAGCTAACACAAAATAAAGCTCTTAATAGCAGGTGGCATAATACTGCAGCTGCTGGGAGAAAATGTTGCAACTGGAAGCTGAAGAATTTCGGACCCTACCGTAGACCCTGCTGCCTCCCCTGTATTTAATTTCTTGATCCTCTTTTCTTCTTCCTGTGTATCTACAAGTCTACTGCTTCATCACTTCCATTTGGAGAGCTTACTTTTTAGTGGCATTTCTATATCTGGCTTGACCACTTCCTGAGCGTGACAACTTCTGGAGCCCGAAGAACAGCTCATACAGCTGCTCCGCAAACAGCAAAGCGATACTATAGAAACAAAGAAAATGAACTCTGCCTTTGTTTTTATTTCAATAGTTGAGTCACATTTCTCCTCTTTTGAGACTGCTGGCCAGAACTTTCCCAGCATTTTCACTGACAAAGCTGAACTTATAATTGCCTCCAAAAAAAACCCCAGCAAGAGTCAACACCCCCAGAAACCCTCCATCCACAGGCGAGTTGGGTTCTCCTCCTCTAGGCAACCTGCCTCAAAGGAGCCAGTGTGTCTGTAGTATGAATATAGATACTGAAAAATGCTTTCAAGTCTCAACACACATGACATTTTCCCACAGGATTACATATTATTGACTAAGTAAGAACACTTTATATAAGGATTGTGCAGCAGTTTGCAGGTCTAATTTCCTACAGAAACATACACTATTTATCTTTTGGTAGTCTGAGGGAAGAGCTCTCCCAGCCCAACAGCTTTTCCATCTGAGCGAGGGACTGAAAAGTCAGAAACCAACTGAATATAAACAAGAAAAAAATGGAATAAATAAATGATCAGAAAACAAAAATACTTATACCAAACTTATATCTAACTCCAAATGACAATTATGTGTATTATAAATATATATAAGATATACATAGATATTTTATTTTTAATGTATCTCACAGGACTTCTAGGACCAAATTGTATGAAATGTTCACACTAGCATTTCCAACTAAGCTAGAAGGCCTTATGCTCAGTATAGGCAAAATTCAAAGAAAAGCAGGTAGACCACATCTTTATTCCCAGCTGTAACAGAAGTGATCTAAATTCTCCCACTAAGCAAGAAGTCCGGATGTTCACTAATATTTGTGAAACTTTTTCTATTCTAATAAGAATGCCAGGGACACAGGCAGAAAGACGTTATTTCATGCTATTTGCCAAACTTGGGTAATAAATGAAATAACTAAGATCTAAGAGCACACATTTAGCAAGGAAAGTATTGACAGCAACAAAGAATGGTGGCATTACCTATTTGTCTCCAGTCCTGGGAAAGAAAAAAGAATATGCAAATATGCCATTAGAGACTGACTCATAATGCACATCCACCGGCAAGTTAGGCCCATTTCCCAGCTTAATACAATTTGGCAGCTTTGCAGTCCCTTGGTACATTTTTATTATATAAGTAAATCTAACATAAATGGAAATATCATATTCTAAAATGTTTGTAAATTACTCTACAGGTGGTTTAAAATCACAAAATTTCAAAATATAAGCAATATAAATCCACACTCCAGTAAGTCTAGCTCTTAATATCCAAAAACTTGGTAACAGAGCAGTCAGGGCAGAATTTAAAGGATCGTAAATTTGCCAAATAATCTCAGTACTTAAACCTGGAAACTCGGTATTCTGTTTGAAACATCAAAGTTTAGTTGCTACTGGAGGTTAGATATGTCAGGAGCTGGCCTGCCCACTAGCCTTGCACTCACCAAGGGGTTAGCAGTTCGTGTAACACAATCACTGTGTTTGATTTTCACTGAGACACACCAGCACATAGATTGATGTGAATAATTTGGGTAGGATGGGGTTTCATTCCTCTTCACAATATTTACTGCTCACTCACCCAATTGGAGGTATTTAATACAGACAAACGCAAAAAGAATCATAGAATCATAGAATTATCTGGGCCAGAAGGGACCTTCCAAGGTCATCTAGTCTGACCCTCCCGCAGTCAGCAGGATCATTCCCAACTACACCAAGTTGATCATGACCTGACTGAGTCTCACCTTTAATTGTCTCCAGGGAAGGGGTCTCAACTACCTCCCTGGGCAACCTGTTCCAGTGCTCCACCACCCTCACTGTAAAGAACTTCCTCCTAATATCCAATCTAAATCTGATTTTCTTCAGTTTAAACCCATTGCCCCTCATCCTGTCACTGCAGGTCTTTGTAAACAGACTCTCCCCAGCCTGCCTGTAGGCCCCCCTCAGGTACTGGAAGGCCGCTCTTAGGTCTGCTGGAGCCTCCTCTTCTCCAGGCTGAACAACCCCAGCTCCCTCAGCCTGTCCTCGTAGCAGAGGTGCTCCAAGCCCCTGAGCATTTTTGTGGCCCTCCTCTGGACCCGCTCCATCAGGTCCATGACCTTCTTCTATTGAGGGCTCCAGACCTGCATACAGTACTCCAGATGAGATCTCACCAGAGCAAAGTAAAGCGGCAGAAAGATTTATAGCTCTTTAAAACCACAAACTTTGCTGACCAACTGCCAGGTTCCCCAGGAGGAGAGAGGCTGTACTTTTCAGGAAGCCCTAAAGGCTGTAACTCCTGCCACCAGCTGGCGGCTTCTCCCTGACATCCTTCCATCCGTGGACCTGTGATTTATGTCTCTCCTTCCCAACAGGGCTTGATGCTGGCCCGGGGTTGCCTGCCAGGGAGGACAGGGAAAAGGCTGAAAGGACAGAGGCAGAGATGCTGCATAAAGTGACTTATCCAAAAAGCTGGTGAAGGGTGCTCCTCACATGACCATGGGGATCTGGGAGTTGACAGCAGGGAGGGAAGAATAACCAGTACCAGACATAACCGACCCTTCCTTATTTCCACACCCTAGGTGGAAAGCGCGCATCCCCATCAAAAGAAAAAGATACTGTCACAAGGAAAGTAAGTAAAGAGGCTCCTCGAGCATCATGGAGCAGGGGGTGACTGGGCATGGCACGGGTAGGGGGGCAGGGGAGCTCTCTATTAGCACCCAACATCACTGTGGAGGCAGCCAGAGGGCACAGACATACAGAGGCATTTTACATCTCAGACGGAGGAAACCTACTTGCAACGTCAGGGGCTAGCTACCCTCTTGCTACCTGACCACACTATGGGGTCTCTTTGGGTGTTTTTTGGTTTCTGGAGAAAGTAGCATGAGGGGGCAGCTGTCGCCCCCAGCCTCCTAAACCAGGCATGCTTCAGCCACCACCTTGCAGCTGCCTCCCATGATGGTGAGCTCAGCCTTGGTATATTAGAGGTATGCCCACAGGTTTGCAAACACCTGAACCACAGCAGGGGAACACTTGCCTATGCTACACCCCTGCTTCCTCCCCTGTAAACAAGTGGAAGAGGCAATCTGGCAGGGGCTGCAGGAGGAAGAGGGCTGCCAACATAGGGTTTGGTCACACACCAGCCCCTGCTACCCCTACAAGCACAGTTTAGAACATTTTCTAAACTCCTAATAAAATAGTTTCTACATATTTAATATACAAAGAAGGAAGACTCTCAAGATATAGTCAGGATCATGTGCATTCATGTGAGTCACAAGGTCTTGGTTTCGATTCAGACTGCTACTTCTTCCATCAGTGCGTGAAGCAATTTATATAGGGAAGTTATAATACTTTTATCGCTTTCACAAGTTGTGGTCTTTGCTTAGGGAGGAACAGCTTCTTCTTGGTCTTGGTAATTTCATGACAATGTCAAGACAGCACAGTAATGTTTTAAAACTGCAAGTTCTGTAAGGTGGCAGCTTTAACACAATATTGAGAGACTGTACATTTAAAAACTCCATTATCTTAGGCAAAAGTGAAAGCCCAGGAGCAACCAATGGTTCAATCAACCTTGTAACAGGAACCAGTGAGGCAGACAAAAATGAAGCCAAGAGAAAGAATGATGTAAACAACAGCTTCCTGCCATTTAGATGCTTATGGGACAGACAGACAAATTTCCAGAAAAGCTGCAGCCTGCTGAACCCATGCGCACAAACACCCAGTCCATACTTGGGCAGGTGACACATTCCCTAATACCTCTGCGTCCCAGGGCCCAGTCAGAGTTAAAGCTGTATTGACCATAAAGCTGACATACAGTCAGAGAGCAAGGAGTAACAGCCATTTCTGAGAGAGACATGTAAAACTGATTTCAGTTAAAAGTTAAAAAACAAACAAACAAACAAAACCACCACAAAAAAACCCCACCAAACAAGGTTACGCTTCTAGGTTTTATTAAGGGTGATGAGCAGTGCTGCATGATGTAAGTGCGTGTTAAACGAGAACAAGATAATTGCTGAAAGGCCGTGAAATTTTTTAGCCTTCAGAGACTCAGCACTTTCCCCAACTAATGTCACACTAACTCCTATGTTTGCACAGCCTGCCCTTAGTATGTATCTATCTGAGTAAATAGATACTTTTGAAGAAAAGTCCTGTTGCTGTACCAAAGGTTGACAATCATGTTTTCTTCCTCTTCTCCAGCACAGACCTACAGCTATCCGCCAAGTACTGTCCAGGTAATGACTAAAAGTGAATGGTTTTGCTGCTCTCCAGGGCAACTCAGTCCAAAACATCCACATGCCAGAAAGACAAGGTGTCCATCACATTCCCCCAGGAGAGACAAAAGCTCATGTTTGGGATATTTCCTTGGGATGCAGAAAAACATCAGTTTAAGCCTATGTACAAAATAAATGCATGAACGTAAATTATAACAATGATATGCAGCCCAAATCTCAGGCAGTTGGTGGCCAAAACAGATGGCAGCATTAACCTGTGATTTTGGAGGCTGAGTGTGTCACTGCCTCAAATCAAATAGTTCAGGAAGCTGAACCTTGTGGTCATGTCCTAGACGAATGTCTCCAACCACCGGGCAATTTGTGCTGTGAGGGTACTTCTCTCTCCTCTTTCCCCTCTCTCCTCTGCTTTCTGGTAGCTCTCTTGCCTACAGTTTCATCAAAACTGGCATGTTTCCACAAAAAGTTTCAGTTTCAGCATGACGTCTTCTAATAAGAATCCTTTTAAATAGACCATTGCCAATCAGTTTTAGTAATAATGAAGACTTCAGTTGAAAACAAAATGGGAGATTTAATACTTAGAGGCTTAAAAGTTTTGCTTAATCTTTCCATCATAAAAAAAACAGCGGATGTCTCAATGAATAGCTAAGTCTCTGTTGGAACAGAATAAGGTTTCCCATTCCAATGACCTCTGGAAGGAAGGAAAAATAAAAACAAAAACCGCCTGCATTGTTAGATTGAACATTTAGTTTCTTATAAACCAGAAAGGATCAAATAGTTGCCCTGCAAGAGAGGACACGCAGGAAAGACTGGCATGATAAACACATTGCCCAGACTATCTTACTTTGGGGTTAGATTCAGGAGCTCTGGCAACGTGCCCCAAGATCATGTAAGAGGTAACTATAGAACTTGGTGTGTGCCCTGCCGCTCTGCCTGAACTCACCAGCCTGGAGGCAGGGGAGGGGGAGCAGTCACTTCCCAACTGATGCACCTCACAGTCTTGTGTATTTGTTGGCCTGTGTTAATACACTGGTTCCAAGAGGCAGCAACTGAGTACCTGTGGTTTGCTTCCTCTGCTTTGTAAATAGTTAATTTCAGCAGAAGGTAAACGAAGATACTTCTTGAGACACCAATGACAAATGATAACCAGAAGCACTATGCACTGCAGAACAAAGAGCTGCCATTTAGCATCCTAACCTATTTGATGGTGGTTGTTTTTTTTTTTTAAATAAAGGTGACATCAGTAAAACAAAAGTTGTTGCCCAGCAGGTATGTGGGTGTTTAGCAGAAAATTCTGAAAAGAGTAGGCAAGATGACAGAAGGGAGTGTGATTAAATGAGCTCATCGTTTGTGCATGTGAGTGTAGGGTGGACTGTGGAGGAAGAGAAGTGGAGGGGGTGGAACTATAATGGGGAACCTGCCAAGAAGCTGTCTGGTTTTGGAAGTTTTTGGTGTCCCAAAAGCCCCAGAGCGTGGTTTGAAGACAGTCCTGTGCCAGTTGTTTGTGCATTAGGAGAGCCATCCCTTCCAAGTATCGAGCTTGGCCTGTGAATAATGAAAGAATCAAACTAAATCTCAAGAGTCTTCAGACTTGCTCCTCCTGCACCATCAGCCTGTGTGACAAATCACACCCCCTCTGTGCATAAGTCTCCCCACTGATAAGAGAAGGTCAATGATAACAGCCTTTGAAAACCTGTAGACTGTGAGAGTTCTAGAAAATGAGGCTGTTAGTAAGACTTGGGTAGACCTCAGGTTGGAAAGGACAAGAGGCAGTCCAGACTTCAGTCAGTGGATTTGGAGCCAGTCATTCATGAAAGTAAAGAACCTAATTGGTCTCACTTCACATGTACATTAGGAGAAATGCTGCTGCCCTCCCAATTCTTTGCAATGGTGACTAGTGAGAGACATGCCTCTGCAGACAGGTAGGGATTCCTTTTCTTAAGCAAGTCCACTCTGATTTCTATACTTGTTAAAAATTCTGGAATTTCTAAATCTCAAAATTTTACAAAGCCTCAATTTAAAACTCAGTAATTATTTTCAGTGAAGTGCTTTCAAGGTCAGGAAATCTTTCACACCAGGCAGAATTGAAATAGACAAAATGATTTATATAAACTGAGAAAATCAAGGCAAATTCTGGAGGAAATTTGTTCTAACAATTATTTCTCATTTATATGTTTGAAAAATAAAAATAAACCCTTAGGATTTATTAACCCATGGAGCAGAGAACTTCCACTTACAGAGTATGAAAGGTATCTACAAATGTGAGCATGGATTCATCAACATGCACTTAAAATACTGCTACTACTGCAGACAATAGAGTGTGCCACTATAAAGCCTGTAATTAGTCACTGGCCTTTTTACCCAGTGGGGTCAAATCAAGAGCGTCAGGGCAAATAAATTTTTAACTTCTGGCTCCAAGTACTTTATCTGTTCACATCATCTTTTTCGATTCAATGACTCATCCTGCTAGCTATTTAGATACATAACCACCCACAACCCATTAGCAAACACCTTCAAAAGGCAAAAGGAAAGACAAATCTAAACAGAGTTGGGAAGGCATTTACCCACACAATCTTCCTTCTTTGTTAATAGTTCTTCCTTCTCCTCTTTCTGTTTTCAAGGACAGCATTAGACAAAGGCTGCCAAGTAGGAGGTGAACCCTTGCTATATCTCCCATGAGGCCAGGGCCCCTTTCAGGACAGTGCATCTCCTGTACACACACACTTGGGATCTCAGTTGACTCCCACCCCCTGCAGTCTCTCTGGCAGCTGGCTGTGACTGCCCTGGCCCTCCCTTTATCCCTCTATTTTCCTATGCTTTTTACTCTGCAAATCACCCTCACCCCTTCCTTTAGATCCTCCCCTAAACATCCCATATTAAGTCTTGTACAAACCCCAAATGCTCATCCCTCACATGCATTAATAATATGTTGCACACCTTTAGCAACTTCCTCTCCACCCTCATCTGCTCCCACTCACTTGTTGGGTAGATGTCACCCTGGGCTCACTGGAATTACAGATCTCCTAGGTCAATCCTGGGGAGAACCAGGGCAGGGGATTCTTCCTCCATCCCTGCCCTTGTGCAGCTGTGCTCCCTCATCTACGTGTGTGGTGATGAGCTTTTTGTGGTAGGTGATGTAACCTACCACAAATCAATGCCAACCTCAGAAGAAGAGTCAGACTCTCATTCTCCATCCACTCCAGGCATGCATGCATTGTTTGGTGCTCCTGGTTTCCAGCCACAGCCTATACAGTAGCAAAATAACTGCAGATTTAATACCCGCTCTTGTAAATATATATATAGGTTAACACCACTGCACAAGTGAGCACACAGTCTATACCAGATTTAATTAATTGCAAACTTCTTCAGGATATAGTCATATCATATAGTCAGGTGAAGCTTCTCTCTTTTTCTCCCCACCCCCTCTCAGGACCATTTTGCCAAAAAAGATTCTATGAATTCCAGCGAACTGTGGTACTCAACTGTCAGCCACAATGTGAAACATGAAGCCTCTGCGATGAACACCGACAATCAGACAGAATACGCACTTGTCAATGTGCCCAAGAGGAAGGAAAATACCATCAGGACTGAAGAGCACAGTGAATATGATTATGTCTTGATAGGGACAGGGACACTTTCTCCTCCAAGTCACTCTTTCACCTGAATGTTTAAGCCAGCAGTATGCAGCCTTGCAAAACACCCTACCTCTGCTGTCTCGTCTTCAAACCAACACCTCTCTCTCATTACCAAGCTTACTCATTAGGACACATGTGCTGGTCATTTCCAATTAGACATATCTGTCCATGAAAAGGTGATCAGAGAAAGAGACAGGGTACAGGACTTGACAATTAAAGCAAGAGGCACCAGTAACATTGTTGTAACACAATGTTTCTCCATAGAAAATTAGGTACTTCGTTACTAGAAGCAAGTGAGGCTGCATATTTTTCTGGACTTTTACAGTAATTTTTTTAAAAGAGGAGTCTTATAGAACTACTGATTGAAACCTCCCTAAAATGCAATAATAATATTCATAATGTTGGTTTTACTTGTTCTCTTTTGGGGGAAAGGAAGGGTCAGGCCTGTGTTTAAAGTGGAAGGCATAGACCCTGTGCTAGGTGCACTTACTCTTTTCTAAAGTTTCTCTGGCTTGCTTGATACATACGTTATATATGTATCAAGCATATATGTATATATATGTTATATATACCATGATACAATGTACAATTTAGATTAATGACTCATTTCTCAAATTGCCCCCCCAGGCCTTTTAATGTAATAGTCTTAAAAATGAAGTCTTAACAAATTTGTAGTTAAATTTAAAAAGCCAACAAACTTCATGCAAAGCAAAAGTTCCACCCACTTCAAATCGCTGCCCCTTACAAGACTGTAAAACCTATGAAGACCCTGATGCTGCACAGGCAGTAACTGCACACCTCTCAGTGGAAGATTCACAGGTGTTGCTTTTGTGACACAGCACTTACAACTCACACCTGTTGGAGTCTCAGATTTTGGTTCTCTGCAATGCCAGAACATAACCTCTCCATAGCCCACCACCCCTTTGGAAGCAGCATTGTGGACACCCACAGAGGGCTGCAACCTGCTGTTCAACTGTTCACCAGAGCTCATAAAGCCATTACATGCCCGTGCTTTGGGTTTGTTTTTTTTCTCCCTCCATTTTTGTAATAAAACAATTTGGAATAAACTGTTGAACGGTTTTTCTGGATTTTAAATCTTCCTTTGTGTGTGATGGCTGGCTGTGGCCCTGACTTTACAGTCTGGTGCCTTTGTGCATCCTGCCTGCAGTTTCGGTGCCAGGGATGGTCCCATGGGTGACCGGTTGCATGCAGCAGTGGACAGACACGCTGTCAGGCACCCTGCAGGTACCGCTGTGGGTACAGGCAGCTGAATCTGCCCAGAATTTCTACTGGCTACTACACAGATGACTGCCTGCCACAGGACTCTAAAGGGCTGGTTGAAGGACCCACAAGCTGAATTACTAAAAATATCTTTTCTGTTACTTTTTAACTGTGGTTCATTTCCCTCAGTCATCTTTGTATTACCCACACTCTTTCTATGAAAATGAACATTAAGCATTCACAAAATATCTAACTTGAATGTGTTTTCACACTACTTTGTCCCTACTGAAAGAGGTTATAACGAAATCATCTGGCTATTTTTTTTACATGATCAATTTGCCTCAAAGAGATAAAATCAGGTACCACTTTCTGTGTTTGTTTGGTTTTTTTTAACTTTTCCTTCAATTAGAATTCAAAGCATGACTGGATGTAGACTGTAAAGTCAGACATTTCCTGCTGAATATCACAACATCTTGCTACAAGTCCACCTTCTTTCTTGTGAATTCATGGGGTAAAGGTACAGGGGCAGAGGAGAATGGCTGCAAAAAACCAAATGATTGGCACCTTTCTTTTTTCTGTCAGCTCCTAATGCACATAGAGGTATCACCATAAAGAAGCATAATCATGAAACTATTTTTAAATAAAGATAAAGATATCTTTATTAAGATAAAGAAGTGTTCAAGGGCAGATTCAGTCATCTTAAAGCAGTAAGATCAAGCAGCACCTCGAAGGCAAACCATTTCTTTGTTGCTGGTATTTTCAAAGCCTACTGCTTTTAGGACAAACCACACAAACCATCGATTTTGTCCTTCCCCAATGTAAGACTCAGAATAAATACCTGTTCTAGATGTATCCTGCATACATCTAGATGTATCCTGCATACATAATATTGCACCAAAAGAAATCATGGTTCTTACAGATGATGCTAATCAAGAGGGGGTCAGAATTAGCCACAAATATGACAGCCATGTGAACTACTAATTTGATCCAGGCTCTTTCCCAAGCTCAGTTAAAATGCAAGCCACAACAAATATGGGTTTGAGTGTACAGCTGTGTCAGACATTTCATACAGTCCTCAGCACTTAGGATTCCAATGGTTACTTTGCAGCTCAAACTGAAAGACTGGAGCTTCAGAAGAATGAAAACAAACACTTTAAGAGTAAAAATAAATATTTTAATACATAGTAAAATTGTCATATTACTCCTTAAATAAACCAGTAATATTAGAAAAAGAGAAACAATTTCCCATAAGATATTTCTCATAATACAAAAGGTTTCATAAAATGCATTTGTCTATGCAACAGTAATAACAGTTATACTGGCTACAAAAAATAACAAGAAGCTATACTTCACTAACATGGTAGTGAATCTATCACATCTGTGTAAAGTTAATATGTATTTTTTAATTTTCATGCTACAATCAATTATTGGCTATATGGCCTGCTTTAGGACTTTCCTTTTGGTACTGGTCATCTCATTTGACTTTTGTCAACAAGAACTATTTGCTGCCTTATTAAGGCAAATATCTTGCACCTGTTCATTTTTATCCCCACTGCAGGGGCAGGGAGTGTAATTAGGGTATAGACTAGTTTCTCTTTTATTTTACAAATACACATCAAATAACTGTCCTTTTACAAGTAGTAGTGGCTAATTACTAAAGCACACAGTTAATGTGGCCCTTTCAAGATTCCTGTTGCATTCAGATGTGTTAATGAACAAGACACGTTTCTTCCTTCTATGTTTCTGTTTCACATTACAGAATAGAAAAATAGAGTAGGCACCCAGGAAGACTGTAGGATGAACAAAGGAATGATGGAGTTGAAGCTCACTTAAGAAGTAAAGGTCCTGCATGCAATTAAAGAAAATAGGAAGTATATTTAAATTTTCAGGCTGTTTTGTGAGGAAAGAACAATAGGGAACAAGGCACATGAAGATGGCAGGGGGAAAGTAACAAACCTGAGTATGGGTGGAAGTGAGCATCAAGGATTAATCTGTGCAGATAATTTTGGATAATCCAAGAGCAGAAGAAAGGAACAATGGGCAAGACTGCTTTTAAAGCTCATGCGGGAAAAACTTTTAATCATAAGGCAAGACAAAACAGGGATGCATCAGGCAAGATACACAATTTTCACAAGAGTGAAATGTGTTATTGATATATCAGGACAACAATAAAGATGGAGGTAGTGATGTTTACAAGTACACTGCTGTTATAAATATACTACATTTCTCATTTACAATATTGAATCACAGACAGTATTTACAGGACAGTGTCTTTAGAATTGTTTCTACCGAATTAATAGCTCCCTACCCTGGGATTACTAACAGATAGGAGAACCCCATCTCTCTAGATGGTGAGGAAGTGGAGTCGTCTTTCCATCATTATTCTGAAAGTTAAAACAGTACATTATTAACATTCAAATGAAACTTTAGTTAGATATTTCAGCATATTCTTTCCTTTCTCTTTTGCAATGTGTTTTCTATGAATCCTGTCAACATATAAGGAGCAAAATGATACTGAGAATCAGAACTAATGATTTGTTGCTCTCTTGAGTACCAAGAGTACAAGAAAAATCAGTATGAAGCAAGCACAAATCTTACTTATATGCACTGATGTTGGTTAGCCTAGAGTTATTCTGAAAGCACATAAGTGTGGCTCAGTCAATGGGAGGTGGAAGGAAGTAGCTCCATGCATTGTTTTCCGTAAAACATCAAAGCTCATAGGACTTTTATAGTGAAATTTCAGTCGCGACAAACCTAAACGCATTGGAATTACTACCTAGTCACTGATAGTAATTGGAATCACTTCCGAGAAAACCTGGTAGAATGAATATTAGGTTCCTTTAAAGATATCTCTGTGCATAATAAATTTTCCCCAAAAATCTCTGAAAAGGCAAAAATCATCCTTGATTGAAAAAAAATCAGAAATTGACTTCCAAATTACTTACCCTGTTTCATCTGGATTTAGACTTTTTTTATAAGCATTCAAATACAAATATATAATGAGGAGAAATAATTTTAGTTATTTGTCTCCCCTTTATGGTACACACACACACAAGGAGATTTCTTTGTATGAGTAAAATGCAAGAGGAGAGCTGAAAGTTTGGCTGGAGTCTGTAGCTCACCAGTCTCATCCCTACTCCATTTCTACTCAGAGGACTAAACGGTGAATCCTAAGTAATAAGCTAAGCATAGAAAGACTTTCTTGAAAACTGAGTATTTTATATTTTGCGTAACAATGTTAAGAAAATTGTATTTCCTAGCAAATCTCAACATTTTTCCAGAAAGAATTCTCTTCTTTTGAGTAAATACTTCAGATCTTTGTAAAGAAACAGTCCCTCATAATGGACAGCACTTACATGTCAATGTGAGAGAAGCTGGGTCAAACTTTAACCTGTCACATTCAGATATCTCAGGATTAAAAGCATCATCTTCATCATAAATATTTTGACGGAGAACGTTCCTTATGAAATCTGGGTTCATTGTGTTTTCCATAAACCCCTCTGTCAATGGTGGTACAGAAAACTCTAGCTGATAAAATACAGTGGAGTTTTCATTACTGAAAAACAAAACAAAAAAAAAGTCAAGTAAGAATCTCTTCAAGTTGTGACCAGATCTTTTCTTTCTTAAGAAGCCTGACTTTATACTAATGTTTGTGTGGTGTTTGTTTTTTTTTTAAAGCTTGTTCTAAAAAAAAGCATTATAAAGGAAAACTGCCATCAAAGATTCCAGTTTCCTCCTTTGCCCCAGCTTCTCAGGCCAGTTCTTGACATTATCAGAAACTGCGCACATACCTGAAGCCAAACTGAGACATGTTTTCAAATGCATAAAGGGCAAATGGACACGTCGTAACGGGGTGAGGCACTTGTGCCTAACAAGCACATACCCATAAGAGAGGAGGTGTTACAATATCTCATGCATGGGTTAGCTGAGAACCTGCAGAACTGCTAAGCTCTCCTGCTTAGCAGTACCTGGCACAGATGAACTGTGCTCCTACCCCAGCTCTGGAGTGGATTATGCAAACCACCATATTGGAGTCCACTCCCAGGATTTCATTGCTTGTGGTCTACCAAGTTCCCTGCCTACAACTTGATGTTTACATTTTGTACACCCAGGATTTAGGACATCAAAAAAGAAATTGGGTGGGGAAAGAGAAAAAGAGAGACAAATCAGCTAGTCAATAAGTATGCAGAACTGCAGGATTGTATTTGGTGTTGTTTACCTGCAAGGCTCACTCATTGAACAGAGCCAGCACACCCAAGGCTGGCAGTACAGGGCAGCACGTTCCCTAGATTGCCCTCACAACTGTCCCTTGCCCCATCCCAGGTGGTTCTTTCTCTGTCCTTGCTCTTTCAACGGCCTTGGGCTTTTGAAAATTCTACTTCCTGTGATTTTCTCCTGTCTTTCTAATTCCATTTGTAACAGTGCTTTTTCAGAAGTCCTTGAGGAAGCCCTCTGATTGCCTTCCTTTGCCTCTGCTATCTCTCCGTGGCAGGACCATGTTGCAGGTGGTCTTTCCAGCCCCACTTTTCCCTCTGTTGCTCAGCCTCCCTCCTGTTGCAAATCTGTGGTATTTCCATGTATTAAAACTTTACAGTCTCAAACACAGTGAACTCCTTCACCTCCCTCCAGCGCCAGTTTCTGCCGAGAGTAAGATTCTCCCTCTATTCCAGCTTGAAGCTTTCTGTTGCCTCTTCAAGGCATGCCTAGATTATTTTCTTCTTCTCACCTCTGCTAATCCTCTGTCCCCATCAGTCTTTGGTGGCTGAGCTTCTCTTTCATGTTAAACATCTCCCACCCAGGCTAGCCTGCCCTCCATCCTACCACCTGCTCTGCCTCTGACTCCTCCTCCACCAGTCTCTCTAACATGCTGCTGCTTTGAGATTTGCTCCTGTTGTCCAAAGTAAAGTAAGGGGGAAAAATTATCTGAGCAAACCAGCAATGCAATATTGCTGTTTTGGCTGTCATGATTTGTATGTCCCTGTTGCTTTATAGCTCTTTTGGAAACAGAACTGTTTTCTCCTCCCTGTGAACCCTGTTTTATTTATTTAAAGCTATTTAGCCATGTCAATCTCAAGTGGTTCCAGCAGTTCATTTTCCTTTTAATAAATATCCTTGAATATGCTTATTAAGGGCTGCATTTGGAACCAAAACTAGCAGAGGTGATACTTAACAGCAACAAAATGTTACTGTCACTCTATATAATTAGCAGCATTTGCCATTTACACTAGGGGATACTTCAACCAGTTTTCACAACCTAACTCCCTCAAACACCCTATTTTTCACAGATTTAAATGTTACATATATTTACATAAGCACATGTATTTCTCATCAGACGTTTGGAAATTTCAGATAATTTTGGTGACAGAAATTGCTTACCTGAAATAAACCACCTGAGCTGACCTAAAAAATCGTCCTAGAGCTGGAGATGAACTGTAGATGTCTGTTAACTTGGAGAGAAAAAAAAAAACCAAAAGAAAAACATTTTCTTCCATTCATTCTCTCTTTTCCCCATAAAAGTACTGAAAATCATTCTTATAAGGTATTTTAAGAGGAATAAACACAGGTGCTGAAGGTCAAATATCAGCATATATCTGCCCTGGAATCAGTACACAATCTTTTTAAGCTTGATAGACAAGTTAATCTGTGAATTTGACTGATTACTATACTATCTTATTATTATATTATCTTAACACAATGGAGGCATTCAGGGATGAACCAAAAGTATGTGCTCATGCTGCCATGTGCAATTTATGTTTTTTGACTTGGGTTTTTATTTTTATCAAACCCCCCTTCTACTCTTACTTAATAGAGGAAAGTGTCCATGTATTGACATTCCCTTTCCACATTAAGTCAAAATCAGCACTTCTATGCCTGCTAGGCTTATTTCAGGTGTAAGACAGAACCGTGATGGCTCAACGGAAATGGCAGCTATAAACCCAGACTGTCATCGCGTACTTACAGGAGAATGCAACACACAGAGGATTTTTAGCTGGCATCCAGCTTTGATGACGTCACAGCCCCTTTCTAATCTAAATTATTCAGTGGTTCTATAAAAAGGTAAGACTACATCCCAACTATTACTGAAATTTAAGATAGAAATAAAACAAACCAGGGTGTTTCTTTTTAATCAATGTAAATGGCTTGTGTGCTTAAAAGCAGACAATTCCTTTTCCTGAGTTGCTACGCAGAGAAACAAACTCCTTGAAAAGGAAAACACTGAATCTGTATTACAAGCAGTATCAGCTTTGCTGAGAACCACATCAACACATACCCTCTTAGTAATGTTTTCAGAGGAAAGATGTGGGACACCACACATTAATTCCAATGTTCCCGAAAAATTGCGGTAATTTCCACTATTTAGTAGTGCATCAGGATCCCAGTAGTCATCCTCGTCTGTGTAAACATCTATATTCAGAAGGATATAGAAAAGCAAGGAAAAATTCCCAGTTAGCAGAAGTGTTGAAAAAACCCCTCAGCTTTCTTCAGGGTGGCTTTCTCACAAATTTCCTAGGTAATGACTGTACGGGAGTAACAGAATGAAAGTGCAAGTCTCCTGAAGACTGAAGAAAAGTGACAGCATGATAAGATCAATCACCCACCCCCATTAGTGAAAATCAGCTGTCTGGGGAGCCTGACAGGCACTGACACCACCTGAGAGGACACAAATGATCCATTGCACTTGTTGCAGTGTTACAAGCATCACGTCCATCCTCATCCCCGACTCTTTTCTCACTTAGCTACAAACTGGAATTGCCACCTGATCAGGATACAAGTTGCTTGTTGCCTACTAGACCAAAAATACACATACACTACTCAACAGTCCACCCTCTGCAGTCAGCATCCCAGGCCCTTCATCAGTTTACAGAAGGAGTTTAAAGGGTGTTACTGTTCTATTTGTGTTATATTAGATTGTACATATTGTATGTTTTTATTAGAGGACAAACCAAGAGTGAGATACTTACTAGAATAAATAATTAGGCTGATGAGAATGACCAGGAAGACTACTAGAAAAATTGTAGTTATAACCATCCATAGTTTACACTTCCAGAAAACTACATTGCAGCATGATTCCCAGGGATCTATCTCCTAGTTACAAAAGGAAGAGGAATGTTGATTAATGAAATACGTTGGGAAAAAATATTTAAGCGGGTCTCTACTGTAACATTTAAATACAGAAAACCCACATAGATGGGAGAGTCTCATTGGTAAGCTATACCCACCCTACATCAGGGATCCCCAAATTAAGTACTGTTGCAGGTGGGCGCATAGACCTGCAGAAGGCAAAGAACATTCACAGGCAGGGTATTATGTGAGAGTCGTATCGTTCCCCATTTATTCAGAATTTCCAATTCCTGAATTGCCCATTAAGCTGAGGTGCTCCAAAGGTGCTTTCATGCTTTAAAAATTTTTTTTAACTACATCAATTAGATTTGTATTTCTGCAAACTGTCTTTTTTATGTTTGCCACCCCTGACAATCAAAAATGTGCCTGTGAAGGAATTTCCAGAATCATTCATCTCTGTGATGTTGCTGGTATCAGTGTGCATAGCTCCTAGATGCCAACACCCAAAACAAATGGACTGTTCTTCCTAAGATATTATTACATTAAAGAACACATCAAAAACCAGACAACTCCCTTTTTCATCAGAAGTTTGGAAACCTGAAGGCTATCGAGTATTTTTAACAGAAAGCTTATTCAAAATCTCATCTGTTCTAGGAGATCACAATGAAATTCTCATCAAAGTAATTATACATGTATGTTCATATAGGAAAGCAAGGACAATACTGGCCTTTCACTTAATTTTTAGTAAGATTTACGACCATAGAAAAATTAGCCTTTCAATTAGTTACCCTAGTAGTATTAAATAAATAAATAAATAAATAGATGCCATAGCAAAACAAGAAAACTCAAACCGTCTTAATCCACAACCCGAAAGCTGAAGGAAGGGCATGAATTCATAAGTAGACCTTATTAATTCTGCCTTTTTAGTTCATCATCATCACTCAGCAGTGAACTCCGTGTCCTTTTTGACATCAGTACCAGAAAAGAGAAGCACATGTTGTAGGTTTTCTGAGCCACAAAAATGCAGGCTGTCAGGAACCAGCTGCTGGCTGGAGGCACTAACCCAGGTTACCTTCCTTTACTTTTTGAACTTTCTAAGAAACCAGCATAATAGAAAGCCTTTCACTGGGCTTAACTGACATCCAGTAGCTGGCTTGAAGCCTCTTTGGGGGTGGCAGATGAACAGAGAGAGAAAACACATACCCACAGAAAGATCTTACAAGAGTCATTTCTCCAGGAATCAATGCAGAGAAAGGGAAAGAACTCTCTGCAGAGACCCCTGCATGTAAAATTTCACTTTAGTACAGAAAGAAGTGCAAAGGCTGAGTAAGGTTTTGCTTACAATATGCTTTTGGGTGTGACTGTATTTGATTTTAAAAATGTATTATGAGAATGAAGCTTCGGCTTAATGGTTGACACTAGCATTGCATTTTGTATCTGAGAAAAAGCAAATTATCCAGTAACTACTGCCTAGAGTACAACTATGAAATCAGTATATATGAAATAGTATCAATTGAGACAGACAGTTAACGAGCCCAAGTTTTGATAGAGCCACATATTTAGACCATCACAAAAGTGTAATTCTTAATAGCAATTCTAATTAATTCTTAATAGCAAACTGGCTTGAACTCAGGCAAACATTCAGCTCTCTAACTATCCCCTACCAATTACGCTAACACCCTCTGGACATTGCCCATATACATCACAAGACTGCCAGGAAGGAGCAGCAGCAGAGAAACCTCTTCCCTGTAGGCAGGGCAGCTCTTCCGATCAACCTGCTACCTGAGCAGGGAGCAGAGCATGGTAGTTTTCCAGCAATCCTTATAGGATAGGAAACTAGTTGCCAGAATCAGTAGAAACAGAACCCAAATGAAAACTCTGTTCTGGGCAGGGGAAGGCTACACTAAAACTTAAGGGTAAAGTTTCTCAAGACTCAAGTCAGGCAGATCTAACTCACCCCTGCCTCTCCTCCACCCTCTCCTGTTCCTCTTTACACCTCCCTAGAATTTCTCTGACCCTGCAGCAAACTTCTTCATCTTACCAGACCAGAGAAGAGGTAGCTGCCCCCTGAAACATTAGAGTAGATGTGGGTTTTTTGCCTAACCAGTTGCATGAATCAGCTCACAGAGCTGACCAGTGAGGCTCACACAAGGAAGCAGTTGCTGTTGCTCAGCCAGGAGCAGGAAGGGAGGGGTGACATGACTAACACCACCAAGCTCTTGGGATGGCTCAGCCATTCTTACAGGAAAGGGGGAAACATATTCACTCTGCCACAGATATTCCCTCTGCTCTTGAGTAAGTAATGAAATACCATTGTACAACATCACCTGTGAGTATATACAACTCCTCTGTTGGGGTTAGTCTGTTTCATAGCTTTAAGCTAAACGCTGGGAGCTACCTCCTTCAAGACTCACATGCTGGTCTTAACTGAGGCTTTGGGGCACTCTATTTGTACAAATTTGTAATTGTTAGCAATTGAAAATTACTCAAAGATTAAAAGAGAGATGGTCTGTTGCAGGAATTCTATTCTTATTTTGTCAGTGATTATTTTGTTCTGATAAAAATACTGCTTTTATTATGGATTTCAACTTTCCTCCTTTCTGGTTTTGAGCCTAATCCCACTGAGAGCACATGAAAAGAGAAAGCAAAACTCAGAGTACCAATTACAACTTCATTGCACAAATTAAACTTCACAGACAGCCAAGCACAAAGAATAAAATAAACAAATAAAAAAGCTTAAAATCCCACTCTGATATTAGAGTACTTAATTGAGAAGGGGAAAAGAAATATATTTAATGGGTTTTTAGTCTTTACTTTCAAGTGACTAACCTTTCCCCAACATATTAAACCACTTCTGCAAGATCCTGCCAAGTGTCGTTTCACTTGCTGTTTAATATTTTCCCCAACAGCAAGCATCATATGAGCCAGTAAAATTCCTACCTTTCTTGTTTGAGCATTTAGAGGCTTTCCATGATCAGCCTCACTTTCCTCCACATTATCTTCTTGTAATTCAATAGTCTCATGCTCCTGAGCAGAGCTTTGCCTTTGCCTTTTCATAGCTGCTGTGTCTGCGCGAGGACCTCTGACTCTGAAGCAAGCATGGAGGCAACTCATTTCCTTCCGGTTTCAGCCGCAGTTATGGTCAGTATCAGTTCTGATGCGAGGGTGGAGATGGCAACAGGGAGAGTTGGGATAGTTTTCACAGGAGTGATCTCAAAACACTGATAAATAAGGGGAATTCCTTGGAAGGACAAATAACAACGTCGTCTGTGCTGGCTCCAGAGAAACAGGAGGCGGAGAAAGTATCGATTTGCCTAGTACTCAGAACTACAGCCCTCAGCTCTGCAAGACTAGGTTTTCCAGTTTGTCTACCTTACTGCACCAGCCCTTGACAAGCAGGTGACTAAACCTTCAGCAACGTTGTCATTTGCTGAGGCAATTTTGAAAGGAACCAGACTGCTTTCACTGCTGCTGTTGGCTGAAACAGTAAAATAATATTGCTGGTATCTGTGCAGGTAAGCAGATGTGGTTCTGAACTGCACAAACTGAGTCAAGGAACACATAGGTTCAGTTGGGTTGTGAAGGGAACTTAATAAATTAACACTGATGATCTTTTTGCCATGTATTGGCCTCTCTCTAGCTGTTATGCAGTCTAAAATCATGTCTGGTGTTAAAGAACCATTTATGTCTATTCACATACTATTTAGGCTTCCATGTTAAAAAAACAAAACAAAACAAAAAACCCCAAAAGAACAAATCTAAAGAGAAAAGGAAGATGGCTTCAATTTCAGCCTTTGCTCTACAGGGCATGTTTTTATGAAAGAAATTATAGTAGGAGTTGAGATCTGGTTGGCACTATGAACATGAACTCTGCTGTGCTTCTTAGAGTCACTCATGACAACTTATTGCAGCCAAAGGCTGATTCCTACCCCCACCTCTCCAGTTTCTTTCATCCTACCTCCTCTCATTTCTCCTGCTGTGACTCCATCATCATGGCTGTCGTTCCTCCCAACATTTTCTCATTATGCAACTCATCTGGGTATTGATGCCTGGAGCATTCCCAAAGATTCAGGTTCCTGACGTCATGTCACAGACTTCCATGCAAAGGCACTCATCAAACTGAGTACATGGTTTAGTTTCATTCAATGAATAAAAAGAAATACAACTTGCATACCCCACCTTCTGGGTTCTGGAGAATCCTTAAAACCAGAGGACTGAGAATGAAGCTGAGCAGTCATCAAGAACAAAACGTATGTCTGGATCTGCAAGATTTTACCTGGGACATATTCACTAAAAAAACCTTTTACTGATGGTTCTTGGCACGCCTGCTGGAGATGAACGTCATTTATTTCATTTTCACACACAGCAAGAGACCTTACCTTCCTACTGAATTGCCTGAAATCAAACCATTTTTTCTAAGCCAAATGAGTTAATGATTATGGACCTCACCCTGAAAAGGGCAAAGTCCCTTTATTGACATCTGAGGAGGGAGTGCCTAACAAATTATTGAGTTTCTTTAGTCTGGTTGATACAGCTTCCACGCTTGGTGCCTTTCTTGCATGTGAAGCAACTGACCCTTCTGATGTGTGGAGCTGAGAAACTTAAATAAAATAGGAAGTCAATGACTGATCTGAAGTTTCTGGCTCAGGCTTTTAGCCAAAAAAAAATAACAGGAAAACTGCTTTCTTCCCCAGTGAATTTCACTGAATTTCACTGAATTTTTTTAGAGTTGGAAGGGACAGTAGAGATCATATAGTCCAGCTCCCCTGCTGAAGCAGGATTACCTAGAGCTAAAGCATGTCACTCAGGACTGCATCCAGGTGTGTCTTGAAAACCTCCAAAGAAGGGGACTCAATGACCTCCCTGGGCAGCCTGTTCCAGGGCTCTGTCACCCTCACTGTGAAGCAGTTTTTTCTCATATTTGAGTGGAACCTCCTGTGTTCCAACTTATGCCCATTACCCCTCGTCCTCTCACTGGCAACCTCTGAAAAGAGTCTGGCTCCCTCCTCCTTCAACCCACCCTTTAGATACTTATAGGCATTAATGAGGTCTCCCCTCAGCCTTCTCTTCTCCAGGCTAGAGTCCCAGCTCTTTCAACCTTTCTTCATAAGGGAGATGCTCCAATCCTTAAATCATCTTTGTTGCCCTTCACTGGACTCTCTCCAGTAGCTCCTTGTCCCTCTTGAACTGGGGAGCCCAGAACTGGATGCAGTATTCCAGTTGTGGCCTCACCAGTGCCGAGTAGAGGGGTAGAATGACTTCCCTTGACCTACTAGCCTTGCTCTTCCCTACGCAGCTGAGGATTCCATTGGTCTTCCTGGCCACAAGAGCACACTGCTTGCTCATTGTCATTTTGCTGTCCCCAGGACCCCCAGATCTTTCTCTTCAGAACTTGTCTCCAGCAGATCCACACCTAACCTGTATTGGTGCCTAACATTCTTCTTCCCCAGGTACAGGACCCTACTCTTTTCCCTGTTGAACCTCATGAGGTTCTTCCTTGTTCAGCTCTCCAGTCTGTACAGGTCTTGCTGGATGGCAGCACGGCCCTCTAGAGTGTCAGCCACCCCTCCCAGTTTTGGTATCATTAGCAAACTTGCTGAAGATACACTCTGTCCCCTTGTCCAGGTCACTGATGAATATATTGAACCGGACTAGACCAAGTATTGACCCCTGGGGGACACCACTGGTTA
>BJBW01009216.1:0-47363 GCA_004320125.1 Scolopax mira
GTGGAACCTCCTATGTTCCAGCTTGAGCCCGTTGCCCCTTGTCCTCTCACTGGCAACCACTGAAAAGAGTTTGGCTCCCTCCTCCTTCAACCCACCCTTTAGATACTTATAGGCGTTAATAAGATCTCCCCTCAGCCTTCTCTTCTCCAGGCTAAAGAGTCCCAGCTCTCTCAGCCTTTCCTCATAAGGGAGGTGCTCCAATCCTTGAATCATCTTTGTTGCCCTTTGATGGACTCTCTCCAGCATCTCCCTGTCCCTCTTGAACTGGGGAGCCTAGAACTGGATGCAGTATTCCAGTTGTGGCCTCACCAGTGCCGAGTAGAGGGGGAGAATGACTTCCCTCGACCTACTAGCCACGCTCTTCCCTATGCAGCCAGGATTCTGTTGGTCTTCCTGGCCACAAGAGCACACTGCTTGCTCATTGTCATTTTGCTGTCTACCAGGACCTCCAGATCTTTCTCTTCAGAGCTTGTCTCCAGCAGGTCCATGCCTAACCTGTATTGGGACCTAACATTTTTCTTCCCCAGGTGCAGGACCTTACACTTTTCATTGTTGAACCTCATGAGGTTCTTCTTTGCCCAGCTCTCCAGCCTGTCCAGGTCTCGCTGGATGGCAGCACGGCCCTCCAGGGTGTCAGCCACCCCTCCCAGTTTGGTATCATCAGCAAACTTGCTGAGGATACACTCTGTCCCCTTGTCCAGGTCACTGATGAATATATTGAACAGGACTGGACCAAGTATTGACCCCTGGGGGACACCACTGGTTACAGCCCTCCAGCTTGAACCTGCTCCTTTAATCATTACTCTTTGGGTCCTGTCACACAGCCAGTTCTCAATCCACCTCACTGTCCCCTCATCCAGTCCATACCTCCTTAGTTTCCTACTTTTCTAAAGTGCTTGCTGCATTTGTCATCACATCCACCGCTGAATTGTCCCTGGTATGTCCCATCCTCCACTGTCAGGTAATTCCCCTCAGCCTAGAAGATACTCACTGCAAAAGAGGAGCCTGTTGTAATTCTTGGGAGAGAGAGAGCAATCAATCTGTCACTGCTTTGGTACTTCCTTGCTGTATCTGTTTGTACTGACTACCATGTACAGACTACCACTTTGCCTAAAGAATTCAGCACACACCGAGTATAAACAGGGTTTAAACAGTTTGGTAAGTCTTGTGTAAATTTATTATTTTTTTAAAATGCAACAGCTGGATATGATAGTCTTAAAAAGTGCAACAGTGTCAGGAATTAATTTGCTATTTTCAAGAGATGATTGGTCTTAATTACCTGATCCAAAGAAATGAAGTTAATGTGGTGCAACAAGGAAATGCCATGCCCCATTAGCAAAAGATGTTTTCAGTTAAACCAATGTTGTGGTGGCACAGTTGCAGTGTGCTTACGTGAATAAGCCTTGCTCTGGAATAAAAACTTGGTTAAGGAAAAAAGGTCTCAGTCCTGAAATCCTTGCTGGAACAAGTTACGGTATTCTCATCCAGACTGTTCCTAGGGGCAAGATTTGTGCAAGTACCTGTGGCCAAGAGGTGGTGTTCAGGCAGCCAGATGGAGTTCAGGTAGGAGCATGCAACTTTAAGCCCTGATTCTGAATTTCATCATTACTAAGCAGGCCATTTAAGCAAATGTTTAGCTTCAGTTGCACATGTAAAACTTCTTGAAGTGATTGAAGCATAAAACATAAGGCTATGCATAAACTCTATTGCAGGCTGGTTAAGTATTGTTCAAAGTGTACTTAAATGCTTTTTCATAAATTTCTGAGAAAATTTATAGACTCGCATAAATCTATATTAGTAATTAATATTTTATATCTATTATATAGTGGGGATGTGATCTTTGTATATTTTTATGTAAGTAAATATAAATATTTTTAATTTATAAATATTTTAAAATGTGGAAAGGTCATGTTTCTTTTATGATGGAAAAGCTAATAAATTATATAAATGAATCGTGCTTTGAAAAGCCAATGAAAGATATAAATGAATCTTGTGTAATTATCCTTGATCTTCTGCTCTGAAATACAGGAAACCAATAAACACAAAATAATGGCCAGCATCAGGCTACAGAATTAGAGCAGATGATATGTTCTATTAATTGGATATCTTTTCTTCTGTTGTGCCCAACAGGCAGCCAAACATGATGTTACCCCTCGCTTACTCCCTCTTCCCCCTGCCCCAGTGGGATAACAGGAGGAGAACTGGGAAAAAAGGCAGTTTAATAGAACAGTAACGGAAGATATTATTAGAATATCAATAATGATAAAAGAATATACAAAATGAGTGATGCAATGCAATTGCTCATGACCCAATGATCGATTGCCCAGCCTGTCCTGAACAACAGTCACAGATCCCTGCTGCCTGGCTTGCCCCCACTTATATACTGAGCATGACATCTATGGTATGGAATATTCCTTTGACCAGCTTTGGTCAGTTGTGTTGTCTGTGCTCACTCTCAGCTTCTATGGGAAGTTGAAAAAGTCCTTGACTGCTTAACATCAACTGAAAAAAGTTAACTCTATTCTAGCTGAAACCAGTACATCTTATTTAGTTATATGCATACGTGACTGCAAAATTGTTACCTATCAAGTATATTGGAATAGTCTATAAAAATAGAGGATCTGGAGAAGTATAGACCAGTTGGCTTCACCTCTTTTCCTTAGAAGGGGCCCCTGCTTTGAGCAGATGGTTGGACTGGGTAATGTTCACTGATGCCTTCCAACCTCAATATTTCTGTGGTGCTTCAGTATGGAAAGCAGAGCCATGAAGCTGAACATTGAGAACACACAATATGAAATGCAAAGTGCTCCACAATTGTGGTGGAACAGTAAGAAGAGGAAACCCAGTTTTTCACCTGGCTAATGAGAAATTTTCCCTTTAAGGTGTGTATTGAGCAGGTTCCCTTAAGCTGTTATCAAAGTATTGCACAGGATAGATCCTTATTTCTCCTAAAGCATGGACTTTACACTATTTGTGGCAGGCTGGACCTGGACATTTGGAGGACAGAAGTTCCTGTGCAGTTTCTGTATTTGTCCTGAATCTTACTTCCTTTTCTTGCGTGAGCTGTATAAAAAGTAGACATAATCCCTCATTTTCCAGTCTGGTCTTTAAGAAAGATTTATCATACTAAAGTATAAATACACTTTCCTGAGTGTACAGACTATACACAGAAACTGGTGTTGTCATATTAAAACCACAGAGTTTACCTTCTATATAAGGACCTGCTCTGTTCAGCTGGCTTGTCACACCAGAGTAATATTTACTGTTTACCTTTATTACTTGCCTAATGCATAAGGTCAAGTAAAAACCTAAGAAGGTAATAGGTTAAAATCTCTTTTCTGATGAAAGCAATGAGACCTTTCATATTCATTTCAACAGAGCCAAGATTTTACTCTGTACAAGGCATAACAGTCTACAGGACCTATAAAAGGATGCTCTCTAACACAGTCCTACCAACACAGTGATATCAACAGGACTCCGAGGATTAGAGCAGACAGAGTCCAACTTTATGCAAACAGTGTTTTAGTTTCTATAATGCCAGTGACAGAGCTCTTTCATAACCACAATAACTTGGTCATCTTTCCCTCTCCCCCCCACCCTTTGCTTATTTTGTGAATGTTTATAGATGTGGGCAGTTATGCAAAAGTATATTTTTTGGACTATAACAAAGCGGTTTTCAGTTAATGAAACAGCAAAAACTTACACTTCTGAAAAGGGCACTGTCATGTCACATTTATTTATTCCCTGGGTAAAGTGTGGCTACATCACTCTTTTTTTCTTGTGTTTTTTTTGGTATCCATTTTGTGAAATAAAGTTGGCTGCATGCTGAGAATACACCCATTAATTTGAAACCAAAGTGAATTTATTTATAAATCTGTCAGGAACAAAAACTTTGGAGAAAATAATGATTTAGCTGATTCTATGGTATTGTATAGCTTTAGGTAGTCAGATTTTGGGGTGGCTGTTCTGTGTCCAAAGGGACAAGGTTTTCTTTGTCCCTTTGAGCTTTTCTGCAAGTACGTCTCTGCAGAAGTGAAACACTTTATGTTTATCCAGTTTACACAGGGTCCTTGCCACAGTCTCCAGCCTAGCTGTAACTCTAGCTGCTTTGTAGACTCCTCAAGGGCCTCAGAGGAGTCTTGGGTTTTTGGCTGCCAGCTCTTCCCTGCAGGTTCATACAGTTTTCTTCCTCCAGACCTGTTTCTTAGGCTTTCTCCTTTGACCACTTGCAATTGCTGCAGAAGGCTTAGATTAATCTTAACAGCTGCAGTTCTCTTCTGCAGGATTAAGTAGGGGTTAACCAATTAATCTTAAGACTGACAACAATTAACTCAAGTACATTTGAGAGAAAACATGGATCAAAAGAATAAGCGAGAAGCACAGTTGGCTCCCCAGGTAATCACCCATCTCTCTCCAAACAAGCTACCATGGACAACCAAGTGTTTGCCAGCTCTTGGATCCATGTAATTTCTTACTTCTCCTTGTCCTTTGAGTCATTCATCATTGTGTCCTACTGAGCTACACCAAATGAATCTGAGTTTCCTTTCTTGGAGAGCTAAGCTTTGAGAGATTTGTTCCTTGATTTTCCTTTACAATGGGTGTTTACAATAATTCAGTGTGCTGACAAGTGAGGAAGGTGTCGTTTAGACTCCCCAGAGGGCCAAGCATATGGTCATGAGCCAACTCATAAAGATTCACAGCAGGTTTGCAGCATATAGGACAGAGTCTCCAAGTTAGTCCATGGTTTCACAGCATCCTTCACAGTAACAGAAAATTAGAATATATTACAAAATGCGTACTGAGGATGGAATTATCCCATCTGCAGGGGGATCAGACTCAATAGCCTTCTGGGCAGGGCCCAACTTGGTACATTCGAGTTGCACATAGCATATGTCCTTGACCCCTAGATATTAATGCAATACCAATCAATTAATAATATTTTGAAGTATGTCTCCTTGGGATCTAAATAGTTCAAAGGTTTGTTCTCAGCAGAGTTCCACTTGGTAGGTTTATCCTTTTGTACTGCTAACAGCACTCATCAGTCAGTAGCTCTTTTTTGATGTGCTTATGCTCAGTTTTGCCACTGTGCCCAGCGTGTGCCCAGCCCACTGATAACAGCTGTGTCTGTATAGACCTGCCTTTCTTTATACGATTGTGCTTCTGCTTTCTATTCACAGAGGATCAAACACGACACAGCTGTAGCCAAAGTATGCTTGTTTTTCTGTGTTCAGATGATCCTGGTGGCAGGCTATGGCTACATGAGTAAGAGCAACTCTTTTTAATTTCCGAGATTGGAAGGTTTTTAGATAATTCATATATGGGTAAAGTTTGAAAAAAATGTGCAGTCTGAAAGCAGGCAAAAAAACCCTCCTGCACAAATGAGTTAAGAGTTTCCATGATCTTTGCTCTGTGCTCTCAGCCTCGGCGCAGGTTTTGCCTTCATGGGATAGTGTTATCTCGAGTCACCACTCGGTTCCGGCCTGAGCTGGCCCCTGGTGACACAGTGGAGGAGGCAGCCTGACGGGTCCCCCGCCTCAGTATCACCTAGCACGCTGTCTCTAGCTTTGTTTATGCCAGCTTAGAGATACCAGCTACATGTTTCCATTCATTACAGCCCCCACTCACTTTGGTAACACTGCTGACCACTTCAGCTTCTATTGTGCATCCTCTTGAGAGGACAACAGGGGTTTTTCCCTGTTTGTGTTTTACAGGATTTTGACAAAGGACTTGCAAACTGTAGTATCCCAGACAGGAAATACTGGGCATGTAAAACTGTAACACATCTTGGTAATACCCACATGTCTTCCTGCATAGCTAAAAAAGTTGCAATAAGGAGAAAGGTTTTCACAAAAGCCAGTTTTGTTACTTGGCTTTTGCTTCTTTCACCCTGACCCAGGGTTTCTTTGCAAGCTGAGATCTTTTGCAGTGCAGTGTTTCAGAGGCAGAGGCTGTAACTCCTCCATTCCTGGTACCAGCTCTGTCCTGACTTTGCTGCAGGTGATCCTAGCACGTTAACACAGATGATGCCTAATGCACGTATGTGACAAGCACACTCAGTTTGTTGTCAGGGCTCAGCTGGGTTTAGGGTTAGAGTTAGGTTTACTTTTAGGCTGGAGAACCCAAAGGTCCCTGAACTGGGGATTGTTTAATATGGAGCTTGCCTTCCCTAATCATCACTTTCCCCTGTTAGGATTGATACAGGATTTGTTTGTCATTATGCTAGGACTGTAGTGGGAATCAACCGATTATAAAGGGCTTAAAAGTCCTTGAGAAGTGCCAGACAGCACATGTTACCAAGGAGATATTTGTGTGCCAAAATCCAGGATTGTTATGTTGAAATTAGGAAATTGGTCTTTCTACTGTTTTCTGGTGACTTCTGGGATCTGCTTGAGAGCTAGAAGTATGAGGAAGCCAGATGCAACCCTGACCAACATGCAGCTGCTGCAGTGTTGATGAAGTATTCAGCAGTTTGAGAGTGCTGGGTCTGTGTGAGCTGCCAGCAGCTTGGCTTTTCCAAGTGGATTCTTAACATCTGAATGCGGTAGGTATACACCTTGGCCCTCACTGAGATCTTAAGAAAGATCTCTTCATTAGGTCATCCTTTGGCCCTCATTGGGGATCTTAAGAAAGATCTCAAAGGTGGTAGAGCATCCACGGGCTGCCCAGGGATATTCTTCAAACTGAGGCAACTCTCAGTGATGCAACAGCTAGCTTCTTTCTGCTTTGCATGTGTGTGAAGAGCACCTCACAAGCCATAGGTGCAGCCATCTTCTGTTGAAATATATTTGTGCTATACCATACTTGTGATTCAACCCTGAGATCAAGCCAGGATGGTCAGGAATTTCCCCTAGATGAGAAGTGCTGAATGGATACCTCTGAAGAATCATGTGATCTGGAAACTTTAAATTTCACCCTCTTTGTGTCAGCACAAAGACATATTATTCACAGAAAATGTCCAATTCTGTAGGATTATGGAGTTCAGAAAAGATGTATTAATTATTCAGACTTGTTCAAATTTTATTCATGTGAATGGGATTCACACCTGAAGCATGGAAAATTAAATATTTCAGATAGAGCAAATCTGGCAAATGAAGATTTTGTGTGTTTACCTGAATTTCATTAGTTTGCTTTGATGTGTTTTGAGTTCATGAAGCCTAGCTGAGATACTTCTTTATTCATAAATACATAAATCTGTATATGCTGGTAGGTGCCTGGCATGTTGAACAGTTTTTAAATGACAGGGTTTTAAAGATACGAATAAACAGAAATTTTAAACATGTTTGTTTTTCCTTCTACAGTGGCCTAATGACAG
Organism: Scolopax mira; assembly: GCA_004320125.1. NCBI lineage: Eukaryota > Metazoa > Chordata > Aves > Charadriiformes > Scolopacidae > Scolopax > Scolopax mira. The sequence continues at coordinate 7,313 of BJBW01009216.1, forward strand.
TTTGCATTGGTTTAACTGGTTGTGAGCATACACCCTGTGTAAGGTAATACCAGCACAACACTCCTGCGGGCAGGCAGCTGGGGAACAGCCGCACACAGCCAGAGGAGCACTAAGTTACTAAAGCCCATCTCTTAAACGTACCAGAGTTTGCAGGTTGTTTGTGTGATCAATGACGTACATGAACTGCTTGAAAACTGTGAGTTCGGATATCAGACTGGACTCACATCTAAGAATTTCTAGTCTGTTTTGAATCTGTTTTGCTTCGCTGCTGCTGGGAAGCAGATGTAGAGGGCGTGTTTACACTATCAGATAACTTTTCTGCCTAGTTTACACCTGGTTCCCTGCCTAAATGTTAGTTCATTCCCAAGCTTCCTTTTCCGGTCAGTCTTCTCCAAAACAAAACATGGATTTAGTTCTGGGGAGAGTTTCTTCTGGTACCCATTTTCAACAGACTGAAGGTCACACATGGGCTTCCTTTGCACTGTGCAAACCTCCAACACTCCTCCCCCACCAGTTTTGTACCCCGATTTACTCCTCTGAGCTCCGAAGAGGGTACCCTCACCTTACTGTCCCACTTTTAGACAGTTTGAGGTGAGTCTTCTTCTCCCACTCCATTGTGACTTGGTGTCCAAAGCCAATGTGCAGTCAGATAGTGTGCAATGTGGACATAGTCAGTATTGGTTTCATATGCAGAGATTGCTCTTGGGGATGGGAGGTATATAGAAGTGTAGATAGAGCCACTGTTACCTCTATCCATTACAAACAGCTAAATCTGGTGCAGATTTTATGAATTGCTGGGTTTTTAAACATCATCGTGGACTGCTTCTTTTACTCACAATGTGCAGATGTTCTCCTACATATGTGACCTTAGAGGACAGCCATGGGTGGGGACACCACTTCAGATAGGTGCCCACTTTCACTCATAAGTGACTTCTGTTTGTACTGCAGCAATGACCAGGTGCCTCAAACAAACTCAAGGGCTCATTGAGATGTTCAAGGGACAGCCAGTGGTGCCAAACCACAATACCCCTTTCCAGACAAACTCTCTGTTTTAAGGCTACAGTTTTAGAAAAACTAAAATATTTGCTGTAGCTCTTGATTAGAAAAATGTTGCAGGGAAAAAAAAAAAAGAAAAGAGAATCCATAAGTTGCAATTAAAACCTTTTTCATGCTTCACCAGTGGACATACTTTTTTATATCTGGGCCTGTTACTCATGCTCAACTTCTAAAAGGGTGCATTTATTATTCCCATCTCAGGAGCTAGATGAGGCTTTCTACAGTAGTACCTAAACCCCTTGTATCAGCCGAGAGTGTGCAGTCAGATACCTCTATAGAGACTACTTGAATAAAGTGCCAGTTCTGGAAGAATGCAGCTGAAATCTCTGCTGAGTTGGGCAATGATTCAGGAAATCAGTTCCATTGTGTTTATATCCACTCGTTTCCTATTAGGCCTTCAAAGTAATGTGTGAGCACTGGCACAGAAAATACAAATGGACTATGATTTGAAAAAAACCAAATTGCATAATTCTTTGCAAGATTCGAAGGGTCCATTTTAACTTTGCAGTGTAGCTCCAATTTGGAACATAATATGTCATCATATGCACTGATGATTACTTAGGGGAAAAAAAAAATTGGGAGAAGTAGAGAAGAAGGGAAATACGGTTTAAGCCAGCTCAACTGAAGATTCTTGCATGTATTGTGCTCAGTATTTTAATGCATCTATAACAAACAGGAAAGCGAGAAGTGTTAAAGTTCTGCCTACATAAATATCTGGCTAGAATGTAGTGACAGGGATGTGGGGGGGAAGCTGTTAGTTAGGCTCTGGAGAAAAATCAGGCAGATACAGTGTCTTGTGTTTGTCTCTTTTCACCCTGTCACACTTGCAAGATTTTTCTCACTGCTTTGTAAGAGCACCCTCCATTCTTGCATTGACCTCCCCACCCCGTCAATGCCATTCTGCTCCTCGTGTGCTGCCTTGAGTGCTGTCAGCAAAGCAAGACTCGCTGGAATGATAATCTTGGTGCTGCCTGGATGAGCAACACTCAGGATCAGCTTTTGGCCCTGTTTTGTTTTCCTGGAAGCACACTCTTCTCCACCATGTGATGGGGCAGAGGGGTGAGGGAAGGGGATACAGGAAGAACACATCACCACACACAGCAGACCATTGCTCAGCCGAGAAAGAGGTTGTGAACTATTAAGGGCTAGAACTTTCATAATTGTCCAGTTGGCAGACTTTTTCTGTTCCTATTTTAGTTTGTTCAAAAATACAGGGTTTGTGATTTAACTATACAGAGCATGGGATAGTCAAGCAGGTATTGCTGCCATTAATTTCTTCTTTGGTTGCTTTATCATACACACAACACAAAGTACAGACATATACAGAGGGAAAAATGATGTATGTGTGCATATGCATGTAGGTAGACATAGCTATGGATGTATACATAAACACATAAAAGGAGACTGAGACCGAACAAGAGAAATAAATAAGACCACCATAAACATTTCTTGGTTTTCTGTCCTTCTAATGTTTTCCCTTCTTGTTTCATGCTTTGAGACTGTTATAGAACTTGGGCTATATCTTTTGGCAGCATTATTGCTAATGAAGGCCAAACTGAAGAAATGCAGTAAAAGATTATTCTGAGTAACAGGAAGCAATAATTCACACCAATGTGAAGTTAAAGAAACTTCAGCCAGACTTGTTTCTACAAAATCTTACCCTGTCTTTCTTTTTTTTTTTCTTCCCTGAAAATCAGATAAATTTGTCTAGCAAGCCACAGAGTGTTGTAAAATGTTTAGTGCTGTACTACTGAAAGAAAAAATGGAGGTATGACCTTCATGAGAATGCCCTGTAGCTAAAAAGAAGAATGAAGAGCTGCCCCATGGATCCAGTTGTGCCAACACAGTTGACATTTCATGGAAGTGTTGGTATGATTCTACACAATGATTTTTCAGGAGATTTCCTTAGTCTTTTTCTATAGGAAATTTCGTTAAACTCTTCTCAATTTAAGAATTAATAGTGCCAAATAAAAAACCATTAAGAAAAGGACAGAATTTAGGTTGTTGTACATTAATTTAGTTCTATTGGACTGAAGTGCTTGATTCTTAAATAAATATATATTTTTTTTATTTTTTTTTTATTTTTTTTTACTTATGGCAAATGTTTCACATATTAAAGACACACAGCTCTGGGGTCCAAAAGGCTTGAGAATTCACCCAATCTGACTAATATTATCAAACAAAATAGAATCATAGAAACATCTAGGTTGGAAGGGACCTTAAAGATCATCTAGTACAACCATCAATCTAACTCTGACAAAAAAATAAATAAGAAAAAAAAAACCATATTCCTGAGGACCATGTCAACCCGTCTTTGGAACACCTCCAGGGATGGTGCCTCAAACACTTCTCTGGGCAGCCTATTCCAATGCTTGATAACCCTTTTGGTGAGGAAATTTTTCCAAATATCCAATCTAAACCTCCCCTGGTGCAACTTGAGGCCATTTCCCTTTGTCCTATCTCCTGTGACTTGGGAGACAAGACTGACCCCTGCCTCTACATGCCCCCTTCGGGTAGTTATAAAGCACAATAAGGTCTCTCCTCAACCTCCTCTTCTCATCCCAGCTCCCTCAGCCTCTCCTCATAAGACTTACTCTCCAGACCCCTCACTTCGTTGCCCTTCTCTGGATCTGCTCCAGCACCTTAATGTCTTTTTTGTGATAGGGGGCCCAAAACCGGGGACAGCACTCAAGGTGGGGTCTCACCACTGCCAATTACAGAGGGATGATCACCTCTCCGGTCTTACTCACCACACTATTCTTGATACAGGCCAGGATGCTGTTGGCCTTCTTGGCCACCTGGGCACACTGCTGGCTCATGTTCAGCCAATAGTCAACCAACTGCCAGCTCCTTTTCTGCCAGGCAGCTCTCCAGCCATTCTCCCCCAAGCCTGTAGCACTGCCTGGGGTTGTTTTGACATAAGTGCAGGACTGAGCATTTGGCCTTATTGAAACTAATCCAGTTGGTCACAGCCCATCGATCCAGCCTGTCCAGGTCCCTCTGCAAAGCCTCTCTACCCTCCAGCAGGTCAACACTGCCACCCAGCTTGGTGTTGTCTGTGAACTTACTGAGAGAAAAACATCTGGAGAAAAAAACCCAACACAGTTCTTTTAAGCTTGTGGGGTTTGAAGTAGTCACCATTTCCTAAATTGGAGTGCTCCTGGAGTTTAGTTTGCAGGAAAGCCATAGCCCAAAATTCTATTAGGGCCCAGGAATGAGGTACTGGCCACTACATGGGCCTGAAGAAGCCAAAGTGTGAGGTGACTTTCTGGGAAACTGCCCTATCTGGTGGTTTGTTGGTTCCAAGCAGAAAAACAGAAGCTCTCTCACAGTTGGAGAATGGGTCTCCTCTGACATCTGATTTAAAAAAATATTTCAAATAACCTGAACTCCCTTCCTCCTCTTCCCCCCTTCCTGTTTTCACAAAACAACCCAAACAACCCATTCTCTCCAAATTAAATTTAAATTATTCCAGCACATATTTTAACTGAGGAGTAAATTCAGAAATTATCTATTTATGCCTGGGTTGTTTTTTTTCACAACACAAAGGCTTTCAGGTGTTTTCTTTTCTTTTTTTTTTTTTCAGAATCTTTCCCTCACCTCTTGCCAAAGCAAGAGGATGGGTCTGGGAAGGGTGAACTCTTCAGCATCAGCAGACAGAAGAACCAAAACAAGGAGATCTGGAAGGGGCTGTCCCTGTATGCCTGATGTCTCTTTTTATGTCTTGTATGTCTCTTTGAATACAATCATGGAAGTTCCATGGAAACACACAGAGAAAATGACAATAATGGTAAATAGGGGAAAGGGGGGAGATAAGAGTGTGGGTTAAGTAATCAGCCTGATCTTCTGAGCTAAATATGTCAAGTGCTGCCCTTTTGACATGAATAGCGACCTAATTTGGGTTCCCGTGCAAACAGTAAGCAAAAGCATCTCTGTTGTTTACTTGAGCATTAGTCTTATTACCCTTCCCCTTCCCATAAGAACGGGTGTCTCCCAGCTTGGGCAAGTCTTTGCCTCCTTATGTACAATCCTCAGTGCTTTTATGTCTTCAAGAGCTTTGTCTGATACGCCAGGCTGCTTTCTCCTCATCCTTGGTTACAAGCTTCTATACACATAATCTCTTCATGAAACACAACCCGTGCTTATGATAAGTGTGCTCTGGAAGCACGTCCTCTGCTCTCAGCGCAATGCTGTGTGAGGGGAGATGGGCCCTTTGTAGAGCCTGGATTTTCCTTCCTAATTCCTCTGGTCTGTGGAGGTAAAGGGAGACTGCTATGGCGATTTTCCCTTCTGCCAAAAATGATCTGATAGAGTGCATGTATGTTATCTTCTTGTAACCATGGAAACAGACAAAAATTAGTTGGTCAGTACAGCCAGACTGTTTTCACTTTCTGGACAGGCAAAGGGCTCCCTTTCATCCTTGGTCTGGAATTGACAGTCCTGCAACTGTCATGGGTCAAACTCATGTTTACTGCATGGAATATTTTTACCGTGGTACAAGATCCTAAAGTGCACTTAGTTTCAGGGAAGCTTGAAGACTTTCAAGTTCCCTTTCTTTTATTTGTTTGTTACAAATGTCTGTTTTTAGCCCTCCTTGGTGATGTATCTGCCTAATAAAAATCACAACCTGTCTATGACATCATGGTAGCATACATCTGGATAGCAGGTTATGAATGCACTCCAGGAAGCCTAGGGAATGGGAATAGCTTTGTAATTTATGTATTTTATATTAATTTTATATAATTGTAAATAAGCAGCATGTGAAATAAGTTATAAACCAAATGTGCTAGTAAATTGTGCTAGTAGCTCCTTAATGTATTCACTTGTAAGTGTATTCCCTTGTAAGCATTCAGACCACAAATCAGTCTGTACTTTAAAACTGACAGTGTAAGTTCTAACAACTGAACACTTACATCCACACAACAAAACATGCTTTCATACATTTTGAAGTTCTCTTGGCATTATGCTACATAATATGTACATAATATTACTACATATTAACGTACAGAGAAATCAGTATCTATCACAGCAGGGTTCTGGTCCTTGGTAGAAGGTCACAAATTCTATAAAATCACTCTGAAAGCCCCAGGTTGCATGATGTGTCCAAGCAGACACAAGGTTCAAGGAAATTCACCTTTTTTCCTGTAACACTTTCAGAGCTGGAGCTGAGACTCAGCTGTATCATGGTCAAACTGAAGCAATCTTTGGTTGCTGTGATTCATGGAAACAAGCCCAGGGCTTCCTATGGACCCCACCTCTTCCAAGAATCTCCAGAGGACTGAAGGCTGTAGCTACGATCCGCTTGTTCTGATAGGCCCTTACACAACTTCCATCTCTATCTCCTCCTCTTTGATACTGTGTGGAAAAGATCGAGTGAGACTGTGTATATAAGCCTCCATGCTGGTGCCACCATCAATCATTTTTGACTGCAACTCATAGTTACAATAAATAATGTCTAGAACTATGTCTACACTTACACGGATGCCCAAGGTGAATACAGCACACCCTGCTTTATCAGTCTGCATAGACCAGCCAAAGGACATCACTATCATACAATGCAAAGTAATTACTTTCTGGAATAAAAATTATTGGAAAACATCTCTACAAGAACCATGAGCTACATATATATATTTTTACATACACATACACATATATAGTAGATGTGTATATATAAACATTAGTGAATAGATACACATATCTGAATATGTATATACATGCCTAAATACATATATTATGTATATATTTTGTGTGTGCATGTGTATGTGTACATTTATCTCATTTGAGGGAAACTACTGTAAACTGCTTCTTTGTTACATCTGTTTCCCCTTCAGTCCTATCAGACTGTGTGTTTTATCTTGGGGTTTGAAATTCAGAAATCTTCCTTATTGTTTCCTCAGTCAAAATCATAATGTAATTGCTGTCAGAGCCTGGCTGCTTGCAAGGAGTTGCTTGGAAACTCTTCCCTCATGAATGTGAGTTCAGAAAGTGAACTACAATGAGCCCTTTCCTCCTCAATTAAGTCACCATGGAAAGAAACCTTATGCTGGCTGCTTTGCCTGCAGTTCTGCAGTTGGAGATGGGGATGAAGACTGGAAGATGTGCATGCTGTGGCCGTGAAAGCTCTCTTCTGGGTTAGGCAAATGCTCAGGATATCCGTGGGAGGTTATCTCCCTCTGTAGATAGGCATATTCCTTCTTTCAAATAATCTCTCTGCCTTTGATAGGGATAGTGAATGTCTCTAACAACTTCTACTTATTTTGGGTGCTTTCTTCCAAGAGAAGGGGGAAAAAAAGATTCCAAGAACATTATTTGGCAAGAAATAATGCTGTTAGTTATTAAATGAGTGTGGTTGATTTAGCACTAATGGGCTTTGGAGTCTAGGCAAATGTCAGAAGCGAATAAATACAGGATCCTTCTGAAATGCAACAAATGTATTTATTTTGCTGAATTCTGTCTATTCTCACCACCATAAAAATGGTAAGGAGCAGAGAATCATAAAATCATGGAGTCACAGAATGATTTGGGTTTGAAGGGACCTTAAAGATTATCTAGTTCCAGACTTCCTGCCATGGACAGGGACACCTTTCAGTAGACCAGGTTGCTCAAAGTCCCATCCAACCCAGCTTTGAACACTTCTAGGGATGGGGCATCCACAACTTGTTTGTTCCAGTGCCTCACCACCCCCAGAGTAAAGAATTTCTTTCTAATATCTAATCTAAATCTATCCTCTTTCACTTTAAAACCATTATCCTTCATCCTACCACTATACTCCCTGATCTTTCTTCAGATACTGGAAGGCTGCTGTAATGTCTCCCTGGAGCCTTCTCTTCTCCAGGCTGAGCAACACAATTTTTCTCAGCCTGTTTTCACAGGAGAAGTGCTCCAGCCCTCTGATCATTTTTGTGACCCTCCTCTGGTACCTGCTCCAACATATCCATGTCTTTTCTGTGCTGAGGACTCCAGAGCTGGACACAGTACTCCAGGGGCTGTCATGAGAGCAGGGTAAAGGGGGAGAATCACCTCCCTTGACCTGCTGACCATGCTTCTTTTGATGCAACCTAGGATACAGTTGGCTTTTTGGGCTGCAAGAGCACATTGTTCAATCATATTCAATTTTTCAACCACCCCAAAGTCCTTCTCCTTGAGGCTGCTCTCCATCCTCTGATCATCTAGCCTGTATCCATATTTAGGATTTTCACAGCCCAGGTCTTCATATTGTCTATGGATCCTCATCCATAGAAAAGGGAAGGACACTATTTGAAAGAAAGACCAAATAGTTAGTTGGCAATTGATATTTATTTTTTATAACTGTCTAAAGAAATGGACAGTGCTGCAAGGTGTTATGAGAGCTTTCATGGTCTCCTTTTATTCCTTAGTGTCAGGATCAGCTAGATATGTATCATTGCTGCCAGATGTTGTCCAGTCCTGTGATGAAAAACTTCAGTTGTGGAAAGTCTACAGTCTCTCAAGGCAGTTTATTCCAGTACTATCCTTACCAAGAAAAAGTTTTCTTTAATGCCTTTAAAGCCTTAATTTCCTCCTTTTTTTTTTTCTTTTTCTCTTTCTCTGACCACACCAGAAGAGTTCATTTTCAAAAGCCTTTTATTTGTTTTGTGTTAGCAAGTCTTCTGTTGCTTGGAGAAAACATAACGATCTTTTAAAACATGAAGATGCAGTGGTGCAGAACTGCAGTTATAACACTCCATGTATCTGTGAGAAGCTCTACAGACTGTCATGAGCAATTCTGCTACTCAACATTGTTTCACAGGCCAGGTGTGCATCACTTACTGCTCATGAAGTACCCATTATCCATAGACCACAATTTTGAAACCATTGATATGAATTAGTTTTTCAGTGAGAAATCCTAGGTGGGACAGCTTATTGCAGTAGTGTATCGCAATTGATATTTGAGGTACCTGCTACTTCTTACCAAGAACCTTGTACTGGAGACAGTTACTTTTCTGTAATTTGCAATATTATTTTTTTTTATTGCAGTTACATGAGGCTAATGACTATAGGACAGATGAAATTATTAGACACTTTGAGATTTGTGTAGATCTGCAAAAACAGATTTTGCAGCTGAAAGAATGTCAATGGAATTAGTTTATATTAAGTCCTACAGTAGAAAGCATTTTAATCTTATTTAAATTGAGAGCAGAAGCTAAATGTTTGGAAACATTGCCTGTGTCAAGAAATCACAAGAAATCAAGAAATGCCTTACATTTGGTGAATGAGTATCACATATCTGAAATAAGGCATTATTTACAGAAAATAGTATAATTGAGAAGGTATTTAAATTAGTTTGAGTGTACAGTTTTGCCTTGCTCTAAACATGGATGTTCTGTTTGAGTGGTCTCAATCAGTTGTTGAAGAGCATCTATGTTACCATCACACAATCCTCAGAGCTTCATTTGCATGTTTTATTTTCAATCAGTGAGTTGTTATGTTAAATTATGTTGTAATTTTTCTTTGTACCCCAAATGCCAACATATTTGGGGTTACTACATGGATAAAAACTAGCTGACTGGTCTAAGCTCTCTGTCTCCCTGTCTTCTTGATAAGACTCTGTAGCAGGACAGATGTTGAGCCCTCTTCATTTTGGAAACTGATCTTTGTTGAGCCAGTTACAGAGAACCTTACATTCCCGATTAATTTATTCATTCATTTACTCATTCTTCAACTAACTTTGTGACAATTATTCCAGAACTAAGGCTCCCCTAAATATTGGAAGTTTTCCAGAATTCCCCAAATATCTCAACTGCAACACTTTGTGGCTTCTGCCCTTTAAACAACCATCCAGCATCTTTCATGATTACTGTATAGTGTAAGAGAAATGTGAGCCAAGTATATTTTAACTGAGGTTAGAAGAATACTGGCTGAGGTACAATGAAAAATAACATCACATAACATCAAAAGGAACAGGAATTTAAATTTATCTGCTTTTCATGCTTGGATGACTTCTGAAATCATTGAAAATGGTGACTTGTTAAAAAGCAAGGGCCATGTGCCAGAAAGATTCTTGCTCACTTGAACACTTGAATTTAAGAGTAAGATTGGAAATCTTTCCTCTTTCCATATTAAATTTTATTAGGAGTATTAGAACTAATAACTTTTAATGCAGGTTTTGCCCCTTATAGCAAAGATTATTTTCAAATCCAATTTGACTATGAAGGGTGCAGTATTGTAAAACTGCATGAGGATATAGGTGACTAAGCAACGTTGAGTCATAAATATTTAACCAGGAAAAAGCCTGGTGACTCTGAGCAGGGTATCAGCAATCATCATAGGATCAGCTATGGATGTTCTACTATACGTGAACACCAGAAATACAAAGTTTGAATCTTTTCAGAACACATCCATACAGTGCTCTAACTTTCATGGCTAAAGAAATTTCTCTCTTGGGTCAACGTGAACAATTTTTTACCTGCTTTACAGAGATATTTTTGTGACTAGAGTTAAATCTGTCATTTTAAAGGATATCCAGGGGATTTCCAAGTCAGTACTAACACTGTGAGAATGGAAATGTGCTTACTTCAAGGCCTTTTTTTAGTGTGGAAATTCAATGATAGATTTCTGCAAATATAAGTCTACATTTATGGTCATCACTTACAGTTAATCAAGGGCTTTGCATTATTTGCTGTGGGTAGGGCTCATGTTAGGGTTGATCCTGTCCAATATATTCAGTAACGACCTGGAAAGGAGATCATGTGACAATTTGCTGATGAGGACAGCTACAAAGAGTTACAGAAGGATCTCAGGGTACTAAATTACTGGATGATGAAATGACAGATGAAATTCCATGTAATATAAAGTGACGTAAAAAGGAAAAACAATTCTGTATTTATATATCCAGTGACTAACTTTACACCGCTATTGCCAAAATGAGATTCTGAAGTTATCACAACTATTTTTACATACTCAGAACAGTAGTCAAAACAGAAAATCAAATCTAGGGATTTTTAGCATGGATTAGAAATCAAACAGACAACATAATGCCTTAGTACATATCCATGATGTGCCTTCATCTTGAATACACTGTACAGTTTCTCATTCCTTCACCCTCTCATAATTTGATAGATAAAAAAGGATAGTAACAGAACTGAAAAAAAGTAATGTAATCTCTTTGTGGCAGAAACTTGTAGAAGTCTGGTTTGAAAAAAAAAATATATGGGAATTTCTCCAAATAATATGATGCTGAGGTTGTGCTGCAGGACACTGTAATTAGGAAAAGATTATATGGGTTCAAAAAGTGACCAAATAAATTCGTGGAAGAATAAATCACGACAATCTATTCAGTACAGAATAGTGCCATCTTTGGCCCACAAGGTTCATGAGCCATATATCATTGAATTCTGGTGAATATTCTAGGGAAATATCATTATATACTTCCACTGTCCTTGCAATCTGTGGTAGGCATCCATTACTGGCAGCTGACGGAAACACATAATGGGGTTTTATGTCTTAATTCAGTTTGGCTGCTCAAAAGACTGTATGATTTACCAAGACCTGCAAGGTGACAGTAAGGATGAGAAGAAGCCAGGAACATCTGTTAATACCTATGCTAACAGCTGGCCTTCATACATGTGTCTCTTACCCCTCACAGCAGTGTAAGTGACCTCCTGGAAGTCCCTATCTCCTCTGATTTTGAATCAGCTTTGATAATTAGCTCAGAGTGGGTGCCTATAGTTAATAGGAAAAATCCCAGGCCTTGTGAGAAGAACTCTTCAGGTTCTAAGAGCTCTATATTGACCAGTGTTGGATTGAAACTTTGTGCTGTTGCCTCAGAGGTTCTGGCAAAATTTATTTAGGAATAGTGATTTATTTAGGAATACCGATCTAAAGATGTGTGAATAGCCACATCAATCAGGTAAAGAAGATCAGCATCGGGTTTCCAGCATTGCTCCTTTCCTATTTGTGTAAACAAACTTGCCTGAATTTCGCTAGACAACAGTCTCATAATAGCATACTACTTCACCCCATACAGATTTCCTTGCAGTTGTATTGTTTCAACCTTCCACAACTCTTCACCCATCTGTTTAACTAGCTTAGTTTCACACCGTAATCTCTTTGTGTTTGCTTGTTGTTTAATCCATATTTAAATTGTGCCACATTCTACTCATCCAAAAGAAAGACATCTGTGCTTCTCCAGTTCTTGCATTGCTTTTTTAGGTCTACATTTTACCATGAGGTTTTCAAGAGGTGATTTTAACAAGCTTTATCACAGGGCACTTATTTTAGTTCCAATGTTTGTTGTCTGTGATAACCAGCCAAAACCATGGTTGAGTCATCCTGTGAAGACATTTATCTTGTAGTACATATATGACTTTATTCTTTCCTTTTCCACTTCCACCTCATTGTTATATGTGATCTTTCATTGTATTATATATGAGTTTGAATTTCAAACTCTTTGAAGTAGGGACTGCTTACAATACTTCACTCCTTTCAGACTCAAAGGAACAGCCCTGTGAATCAATAAATAAGACTTTAAAAGTGTAAGTGATGGAAAGTTGCTCCCTTGAAAAGGGAAAGAGAGGAATGCTGCCCTTTGTTGGCAATGCTCCTACAGATCACATTCATCGGATGAGTAAAAAGAAGGCTCCAATATCCAGAGGAGTCTTTTTAGCTGCATGAGAAAGCACTACTACTACTACATATATCCTCTCAGTAGAAGCAACTGACTTAACATATAAACAGCTTTTTTAAACCAGGAATTCCTTGTTCCTGTGTGGCTGCCTTTTTTCAGCATGTCTGCTTTTTCTGCTGCCTAACAGTGGTTAATGGAGTTGCAAATTGTTATCAGCTTGATATTACTGTAGAGCCAGCTTAAACAAATACCTGATAAGTGCTGAAACACATTTCAATGGATGAAAATTCATTGTACAGTGTTGTTTTCTTTTACTTTAATGTGTTCCAGACCACTTGGACAGCTCACTTAATGAATCCCATTTTGCTGAGGACAGCTACGTTTGAGGGGCTGCCAGCCTGAGATGCTGGTGCCCGCATATTGATGACCCAGGTGAGATCATTTGACATCCAACAGGGCTGCGCTGACTGTCTTATAACAAAGGGAAAAGGTACACTGGAGGAATGGTAGTTATGACAAGGACAAGGTGTTTAAGTGTCCTATGTTTTTTCAGGCTTCTGTGCAATGCATGGTGAGCAACAGGGTTACAGAAAGTGCTTCTCTGGCAGCTTCAGAGGCTGCTTATCTGCTGTTTGGACTGTTGTCTACAAAGTCATCTGCATCTGACTATTATCTGCATCAGCATAGTCACGTAGCGGCAGCTATTTTTTATTTTATGTGTTGAAGTACTGTATAATATGTATGGAGTTTTCTTCACATCTCCCAGGTTGAATAGAAGAAAGTTATCTCTGTTTTATTGGTGGGGAGCTGAGATGGAGGCACCTCAACTGTATCCAGTTGTCTGAAAATCAGGTTTCAAGGCTTAGCTGGTTTTCCAGCCTCTCTATGTAAAGTCACAGGCTTTTGTGAAAACCATCTACCCCATGATAATGTAGACTTCTTATGGGATTTATTGCTTTGTGGCTGCTTTTCTCTCCCTGTTGATTACAGCTGAAGTCCATTGGGATGAACACAGGAACACTAACAGATCTAAGCACTTTCTGAATGCATTTAGCCATCCAAAGATGCAGACCAGGTTCCTAAGGAAGTTTTAAAAGTATCTTCTGGAAGCCCAGCTCCCGGGAAAATGAGTGCTCCAACAAGGCCCAGATGAGCTGTGGACTGTCCTGCTGTGGGACGAGACCAGGAAGCTCATCTTCCCACACCCATGGAAATGGCCTGAGTGATTATGGGAGGCAGCATTGCTCTGCCTGACCCTGTGCCAGCTTGTCCTAACTTCATCAAATGATCTCTGAGGGAAAGGGTCGAGGGATCTCTCTTGGACAGGAGGAGGCAGGTCTACAAGATTATTCTCAAAAGGTGGGACAAAATTCTTGGGGTTTAGGTAGACATTGTTGAATGATGTGGAATGCAGTTCTGAAATGTGGGTAATCTTGACGTGATTTTAGCATTTCTGAAAAGAGCCAAAAGTTCTGATAACTTGGGACTTTTGAAAGTAGTCTGGACAAATCTCTGTAAAAATGTGATTTGGGAAACCAGTCAGCATTGGTAGAGACAAGAAGTCCCGTTTCCAATCCATGTGACTCTAGAATTATTTTCTGACAATTTCAAATCTGTTAGTAGTTTTAATTGCCTTCTATTACTAACTTCTTGCTCATGCATAATGTATATGATGGCTCAAGTGCTAAACAGTATCAACATTTCATTTCAGATGTGGCTGATCTCCTGGGGAAGTAATGTGGATCCTGTAGAGCTGTGGAGAAAAATTTTTGAGGACAAGAAAAAAATTTGGCATATGACTTACATAGGCTTTCCTCCATGGGAGGCTCTGTGCCTGACCTTTTTGCCTTTGAAACTTTTCCTTCAATGTTGCTAAAATTATTCTGTAAATAACCAAAATAAATATACATGAAGGTACTGTTAAAATAATATTATTAGGAAGTTTTCTCTTTTTAGGAACCTTGCGAAGCATCAGGTTCTGATGCCATTCCTGGACTATAGGCTCATCTTCTGGACCACCCTTCATTTTTATTTGGACAGCACCTAACACTAAAAGTACTTACTTTCCCTTTAGCCCTCAAACCATATAAATATACATAAACAGTAATAACTGGCCACCAATGCACTTCAAAGTGTACCACAGGGATCAACAGAGGTCAGCTACTTTTTAACTCCATGAAAACAGAAGCAATACCCTTAAAAATTAGTAATGGTGGAAAATGATAGATATTTATTCCTGAGAACCAACTGCCTGTTTCCAGAGTAGAAATCAACTCATACTTTGTAAGAGAAACACACCACCTCACTAAATTTAGATTTAAAAGTGGCAGTCTCTCTACTTGTGAAAGTGTACATTCATTGCTAAGGTAAACAGTGGCCAACTGAAAAATTTTCATGTCATTAAGATGGCCTCTTGTAGGTCTCTCTTGTAGGTCACTTGGAATTAATACTTAGTAAATTGTTTTTAGGGAAGACATGGTAGGGCCAAACTGAGGATCTCAGTTCAGTAAACCCTGCTTGTCCCTTGCCTGAATAAATTAGGACTATTTAAAAAGCCAGTATCCTATAATGGTAGATGTATAATAAAAATAATAAATAGTATCTAACATTTTAAACATTTCACTCATGTTCTTCAAGCAACATCAATATGTTATTTATTTGCTGAGATTTGAGTCATAATGGGTTTTTAATGACCCTTGACAAACATGTCCTGTAGATGGAAGCACCCAGGACCTCAAGGGAGGGTGACCTCACCAGAATTTATAAGTGCTGATAAAATCATAATGACATATGAAGTTGAGGCTAGAAAGTTCAAAACTCCTCTCAACACATTTAACAGGGTGGGTGTTTAGTCAGAGAAGTCGTTAAAATTGGGGATCTTTTAAGATTAGAGGAATTGTTTTTCTAAAAGAATTTATCAGGTTAACAGATTATGAAGAAAGAGACCAGATCAGGTGACCACAGGGGTCCCTATAATCTACACTCACACTTCAACGCAGGCGAATTTCCAAGTAGAAAATGTGTGAAATTTCTGTGTGGGGCCTATAACACTCGGCTGGGGTGTGCTTATAGTCAGTGAAGGAAAACAGTCTTCTTAGGGCAAAACCCATTTTTTCCCTAAATTGCCATTGAAAGCAAGCCAGCTGATTCTCTGGGGTACCTTGTCACTCTCCATTGCTATAAAAAGGTTCAGATGAGCAGGTCGTCTCTACCATGACTCTTCAGGAGTGTAGAGAGCTGAGAACAGTGAGCGAGGCCATGGGGACATGCCCATGCAGATGTCGGGACAGGACAAGGCTCTCACTAGTCTTCTCTGGCCACATTTCAAAAGGTTTGCCCCCCTCTTTCCTTCATCAGAGTGAGCCACCCCATTGGAGAGCCCATCTCAGGCAAGGGACTGCTTTCTCAGTGGGCAGCCCTCAGCCATGGGAGCTCAGGTGCTGGGGACCAAAGCCCTGAGCTGCAGATGTGAAGTCCTCGGGATAATTCCCAGCTTGAGGCCCACTGAGGTGTTAACAAACTGGTGAGAAAGCTCCTGCCAGGCAGCAGAGGAGAGATAAGGTCCTCTGCAGAGTGCAGGAGACAGGACATAGAGCCGGGCACGTCTCTTCACAGGAGTGACTTGACCCAGACAAAGGAAATTAGAGGTGAAGGGATAAAGTGTTTATCTGGAAGGGGGGTTGCCTGCCAGTGAGCATGAACAGCACTGGTAGGACTTTTGACATCACATTTTGTAGAAAAACAACAGTAACAGTATTTAATCCTCTTTGGTATTTCAGAAAATCACACTGCAGCTAAATAAAAAGGAACCGGTGTGACAGCTGGGTAAAGTTTGGGTATATCTGCTGGAGTATTTCCCATGATACTTATTCAAAAGTGCTTAAAAAGCCAGGACGTGTCCCTGCCTGCTGGGACACAATTTTCTGTGCTAGTAGCTCATTAGCCTAGTTGATATCACACTGACACAATTCACACTCTCAGATTATTCCCAGGTGTGTCTTAGAGTTAGCACAGGCAGGGGACCATTCTCTCTCTATTTTGGGTGTGACGATTCTGTTTTGGAGGGGAAGGGGATTTTGGTGGGTATGGTGGAGTCTGACTGGCTGACCTCAGCATCAGAGAGAGGTTCCTACTCAGTGTACAAGCACAGATGTTAACTGCAAGCCTCTGTTGTCAGGAATGCATTTTTCTAGTTCCTTGGAAATACTTCCAGGTGAAAATCTTGCAGATGTCCCTTACTATGAATCTGCAGATTCTGGGAGATGGATTTCAATGTGTAGTGTAAATAGCCTGTTCAACACCTCTGGCTAGAATTTGTGGTTCCTTGGACAGTTTTTCAGCCTTTTGGTCCTTGAAAACTGAAAGGGACCTGTTTGATCAGCTTCAAAAGATGTCTTTATCTTCCTTCTCTGCAGGGACATCCCAGCACACTCAGAGCCATGTGACAGGAAGAGGAATGGTACAAAAATAAACTTCTTAGCACTGTTTAATTTTCTTTCTTTGCTAACTTGTCACTATACTATTCTTTCCACATATCCTCTCTTCCCCATGTTCACTGATCATTTTGGGTGAAGATTTATGGGAAGAAATGTCCTTCTTTCACATATTAGGAAAATCCATTCTTGCTGTTACACCTAATAATATGTAAATATCGAATGTATGAAAATACAAGACAGAACCTTATCAGGTTCTGCAGAGTTTTAAATTGGGTTAACTATAAATACAACTGTTTTTGAATTAATTCATGGTGTATTTCATGGTGGTTACATTCAAATTTGAATGAAGCAGTTAATAAATCAAATTTTTTTTAATTATTTTTTAAATTGTAATTATTGGACAAGTTAATCTATTGTAAAGTCGTCTAGAATTAGGCATGGGACAATATTCACCATCTGCCACGACACTGATACATTTTGTGGCTTTTGTAAAATGTTTTGTGTTGTAAGGCTGGCTAACACAATTCAGCAACAGTATCCACAGAGCACAATTTGAACAGGAACTCATCCAGAGGCAAAGATGGCAGCATTTTGTTTGAGGACTCTTTTGTATGCTAATAATCTTCCATCTCTCCTAAACTGGAGCAGAAGCAGATAGGAGCTCATTCTTTATTGAAGAGTCTGTTACCCAGATGTATGCCATGACCTTAAAGTGTACACCTTCCCACCATACCCTGCTGCTGACATCTGAGCCCCTATCAAAGCTGCACCTTAATCTTTGCAGATGGTAGCTAATTCATCTCATCTAATCTAGTGCATGCCATATTTACACATGCCAGGACTCGAATTTTAGTTGCATTTTCAGAAACTCAAGGACCGCAAATCTGTATCTAAAATCAGCACGTCAACATTAATTATTAGCACAGCTGTTCCTGGAGTAACTGCTGAGCAAGTTACATGATAGAAGATGCTCTCTAGACTGTCTTGAAGGAGAGAAGTGATTTCTCTTCATCCAAATCATGGAGTGAACAAAGAATAAATTGATGTTATTTCTGTATTTCTGGAATTGGTGCTTCAGAGTCTCTTAAACAACAGTAGATTGGATAACTTAAAAAATTACAAACCAGGCTTATGCATGCAGAAATCAACATGCAAAGTTAATATTTTAATACTAGAATTAAATAAATAGTATTACAAAGCTCAATCTTTTAGATTTTTTTTATCATTTTTCCTAATCACAGCATCCTTGACTTGTCAATTAAGATGACAAACAGTTGTTAAAGGTACTGTTCTGAAAGGAACAGGAAAGGAAATCTTTCCTTGAACATACCCAGTGATAACACAGATTTTCATTTATGAACTTGTGTAGAATTAAGTTGGATAGGACCATTATAACCCACAGAACTTTGGAGACATCTTATTTCATTGGCAAAATGTCAACTATTTGCCAACAACATCACCCTGACTGTCCCACATGCCTTGCCACAATCCTTAGGGCGAGAAGGATCCTGTCTCCCAAGGCGCCTTATTGAAATATCCCCATCATCCACTCTACACACGTCAGTCTAACACAACAAGCTACTGCCCTATCGCTTCTGCCTCAGAAATTGTTATACATTTTTTCTGTCTTCTGTCTCAGGATCATACTTCTCTCTGTTTGCATTACTACAATTTGCCTCAGAGATTAATGTGACAAAGTAGGGGAGTAATCACGGGAACCTGAAATGGGGCCGGATAGGGCTAATGAGGAAAGTCATATCTGATACATATGCAGATAAGACCAACCTCAGAGTATCAGAATCTTCTTTGACAAGATGTATCACTTCTTGCAGATTGTGACACTGCCATGATGCCATTTGGGCGCTGAAACAAAGTAAAATATCAGCCATCAGGAACAACGGGAAGAGGATAATGAACAAGTATCTTAACTTTTAAGATTTTGGCCTTTTTTCTTTCCATAATTTGGAGGTAGATTTTTGGTGGTTTTGGTTGGTTGGTTGGTTTTGGTGTTGTGGTTTTTCGTTTTGTTTTGTTTTGTTTTTAATAATCTTTTAGCTAAATGCCTATAAAGTCTTCCAAGTAGGATGTTATTAAAATGTTTCTTACCTTAGATGGTATTTATAACAATAACAGATGTGGTCTATACAAACTTCCCAGTTTTCAGTGTTCCCAGTCACTGCCTTCACAAGTGCCCAGTCACTTGTGGCTTTCACAATATACAGCATCTGTGTTTTTCCTTTTAAGACACGGATTTATGACCAGAGAGTATTCAAATTTAACACACATTTCTCAAAGCAAAAACAAAAACAAAAAAACAAAACTCCTGCTAAAGGAGTTTTGATAATTGATTATATTTTGGCAAAGACATATCCTTGAAGACCAAATAAAAAGAGAATGCCTCATAGCAGTACAAGTAGGAATAAAAGAGAATGAATAAAACAAAGGAAAATGGAACTGCCTAGAAGAGAACATGACTTCAATCAGGAAGTCATTGGAAGAATGTGCTCTGTGCAGTCATCAGAAGGCAGTGATGGAAATTGCATTGATTAAGTCTTTTACGGTTGGAAACAACTGAGTATTTGCTGCAAAGAGTCATCTTTTTGGTTTTTTTGGTAGGAGGTGACTAAGGTTATATTTCTTTCTCTGATTCCTAAGACACTGTTAGGAAATGGTTTGCTTTTCCAGGTACATACATGTTTAGTCTGATTCTACAGTCCTTGTAAAAGCAAATGGACCAGAACTAACCTCAGTACTGGGAATGAAGAATTTCACCCATACTCACATACATGATAGTATGTCTGTTTTTTTCAGAATGCACAGAAAATATGTAAACTTATAAAGTGGTTGTTGTCTCCTGTATTGCTCTTCAGCCAAAGAATTTGTAACTTATGTAACATGAAAGGTTTGGAAAACACATATATAGTTGTAGTGAAGTAAGAGTTTCAGCTAAGAATGATTGACAATTACCGACCAAAGTTGTTTTTTTCTAAGAAAATTTAACTTCAGCTTTGTGTTTTTCCAGCTGCAGAAATATGATACATGTGGAAAAAAAGATTTTGACTAAAAGCTATTGTTTTCCTCTACTTGACTTACAATAGAATTTTCTGACATAAGTACTCTGATGTTTTGTAGTAACTTTCTATAGATAAAGAAACACACACACTTTTTAACCAGCCGTAGTTCAGAAACAATGACTAGAGTGAAAGGAGACAATAGGTTGTAGAAATAGTAAAACTCCTTCCATTCAATCAAGATAAACCAACAACAACAACTGAGGTTCTGTAGAATTCCCTTGGGAGTGAGAGTACTATGTTAAACAAGCAGGTTTCCTCCTGCATAAAATGTGAATAGCTACATCTGAGTAATTATCAAAGCATCTTTCAATATTTCTTGAACACTGTTTGATGCAGTTAGTGGACTTAGTAGCAGATTGCATCATCTGCAACTGGCCAGAGAGATCACAGATGTTCTTAGACCACAACCCAGATGAATTATCTATGCAGTGGCAATGGGCATAAGCTGAATTACAGGAAATTCTGTTAAATATATGAAAATACTTTCTACTCTGAATGTGGCTCGATAACAAAATAGAGAGCCTGTGGAGACTTGGGAGATACTCAAAACCCAATGGGACATGGCCCTGAACACTCTGCTATAGCTAACCATGCTTTGAGCGGGAGTTTGGACTGGATGGTCTCCAGAAATGCTTTCAGCTCTGTGATTCTGGGAAAAACAACAGAGTTATGATTTTTGCTCTGTCCACAGCTTGTGTATTATACTGGTTTGGGCTGGGATAGAGTTAATTTTCACCATAATAGCTTGTATGATACTATGTTTTGAATTTGTGACCAAAACAGTGTTGATGATGACACTGATGTTTCTGTTAATGCTGAGTAGTGCTTACACAATGTCAAAGCATTTTCTGTTTCTCACACTGCCCCACCAGTGGGTAGGCTGGGTTGCACAAGAACTTGGGAGGGGACACAGCTGGGACAGCTGACCTCAACTGACCAAAGGGATATTCCGTAACATATGATGGCATATTCAGCAATAAAAGCTGCAATGAAGAAGGAAGGCATTTGTGTACCCTAGTAACTGTTACAAGTGATGGAGCCCTGGTTTCCTGGACATGGCTAAACATTTGCTTGTTGATAGGAAGTAGTGAATTAATTCCTTATTTTGCTTTCCTTGCATATGCAATTTTTCGCTATTAAACTGTCTTTATCTCAATCCATGAGTTTTCTCACTTTTACCCTTTGGATTCTCTCCCCCATCCGTCTGGGGTGGGGAGTAAGCAAGAGGCTGTGTAGTGCTTAGCTAATGACTGGGGTTGAACCATAACAATAGTCAAGCTAATAGGACTTGATGCTGATTTTATTTATTTAAAATATTTCCTCTATTTTTTTTTTAAATTAATTTAGTGTAGAGTGAGTTGACTAACATGAACTGTGTTTAAACTTAAATGATTTCCCTGAAAGAATTGATTCAGGGCTTCAGTAGGGGAAGAATAACTAATTTAGTTATAGGTTCTCAGAGAATCTTAAAATTATATGTTTATTTTTAAATAAAAGTCTAATCAAAAGCCCAAGAAGCCAGTAAGTACTCTCACATTAATTTCACTTGGCTTTGGTCAGGATTTATATGGATAAATCAAAATATTACAAGACCTCTTTTCCAAAGCTTCCACATTTTTTGTTGGGGACAGTAATTGTGTTCTTACCATGACATTTAAGATAACGCATGAAAACATAAATGCTGCCAAACACTAAATGAAATACACTTGTATTTACTCTTGTACCCACATTGAACAGATAAAGATTTGAGTGAAAAAGCAGAGAGAGTCATGGCATTGCATGACATAGCATCAGCTGGAGGCTGTGATTTCTTCTCACTCTCAAGTTCCTTGATCCCCTAAGAGAGATGGAGCAAAGTTGCAGATAAAAATGGGGAAATGAACAAACTTCTGATGTGGCTCCCCAAACAGATGATGTGACTACTTTTTCTGCAGTAGTCCAAGATCACCGAATATGATGCTCAGCTAGTGTCAGTGCAGTCCTTTCCACACTGAGTTTCAGGGACACCATAAGATACTGGCTTCCAATTCCGAAAGCACTCATTGAGTGTTTATGTCAGAAGTCTTCCTCTGCTGATGGTTCACAGAGACATGTACGGCTACAAGCTGATTTACTCCTTAAATGGGCTCCAAAATATCTCTAAGATAATATTCCTTCCTCTATTATCCTTTATTCTGGGATCCCAGAGTAAAAACTCTAATATGTGTCTTTGGACCAAGAGGAACTCTGATTCACTCAGAGTTTTTGAATTTTGTCAATTCTCCCTTTTCTCAGTTGGGCATATAAGGAAGTGGCACTAGTGGTATTACACTATTTCAGAATAAGGTGTGTTATATTACAGTTGTATTTTATGTTATAATGGAAAAAATAATTGCTGGCCAGGAATTCTGCATGGTTTACATTCTTCTGAAATGCAGATTTTGAGATCCCATACACGAATATATACACTACTGCACCAGAAATTTTCTCTTTTTTTTTTTTTTTCATAATCTCTGTAGAAACAAAGAAATCAGAGATCAAAAAATCTTCTTTAGGTTATTTGTTCAACTCCCACTTTCATTGAATGCCAGGTCATTCATTCCCTAACACATTGTCCATTCTTGATGTGAATGACTTGTAATAAACCTTTCAGCAATTTATTTTGGAGGTTGGTCCTCATTGTTAGCTCACACAGATTACTCCTACTTACACCAATGGACTCTTAAAGAATTAATCTGTTCTGCCTTTGTTTTTAAAATAGAATGGGTCAAAGCCTTGTGGTGAGTGGTGAGTTAAAAATGGCCCCTTTTTGTGGTTTTGACTATTTTTTTTCTTTTGCAGCCCTAGCAAAGAGCTACAGTCATTTTCCATTTAGTGTCTCGCCATGCCTCTAGGGTTGCTGCAGCCTTATCCCATGTATGGGCTTGGACTTCTTTCCCCAAAAGGCAGATTTCACAGTTCCCACTCTCTGACTGTCTCAAGTCAACAGCACCCACTATAACCCGGGGCTCATCCAGGATATATAACTGGGTTATTTAAAGGTCATTCTTCCCTTCAGCCATGCAGACTTGTACTGTACCTGCAGGCATACACAATCAAGAATTTCTCACCTGGGGGATGGGACTTTGCTCACAGCTATCCAAGTTAATTGATTATTTTGTCCTGTTACTGCTCACTGTCAATATATATTTTGACAGCAGCTGGGAGAACCACAGTCCTCCCTTTTACAAATGAACATTTTCATCACAAGTCTGCATGGTATGAAAACTCCCACTTCCTTTCCCTGCATCTTCTGAATGTTTCATTTGTCTCTAAAGCTGCTGTCTGTCTGTGGGACAGCATCCAATCAGTCTGAGCACTGGTCTACTTTGAGGGGAAAGCAGTCTTTCACAATGTGTGCCAGGAGCCCCTGATGTCTAAATCATTATTACTGAATTCTTGCAGCTGAGTACTTGAAAGCCAGGCATAGCAGTGTTAAGAGATGCTACACCCAAGTGTCCTTTCATTTTGGCCCTGAGTGTTATGTGATGTGACCAAGAAACTGTACTGCAGAACAAGAACCACGTTCTACACCTCAGCATTACAACTTGATGTTGTAATCACTGCAGCACCCTTCTTCCTTACACCAGAACTATGCATAAAAGCCAAGCAGTCTATCGGATGTGGTGCCTGACCACTTACTCATTACCTTGGTACTGAGTCCACATTCATCCTGAAGCAAAGGCAGCTTCTCCCATATTTTGGTATATAGGGTTTAAAAGTCCTGGCAATGGAGAAACTGAGCATTGAATTTTAATGTCTGGTTGACACCTGGTTACCCCAGCACTTGGCACTAGAATGGCTAAGTTAAAACCATAACATGTTTACAGTGAACTGAGTGGCACTCACACTCCAGCTCACAGAAATTTCTTCTGATATTTTAATTTATTACATGAAATTAAAATAATTTTCATCCAACAGCGGCTAAAGCAATTACAACACTCTTGCTTAATCTTTAATTTACTCTAGTTTTCCAGAGCTGTATCCCTAAGTTTGTTTTTTCTAGTAAAGAGCTTGGATTCATTGCCATTATCATAATTCTAGATTGGAGTCAGGGATAAAATGCTGGACAGCTCTACACATGATGTGTTCCAAAAATAATGCTTGTGTCTGAGATGAGTATAATAAAGCCTGTGTGTGTAATTACAGAAGGTACAATATGTTTTTCTCCACCTCTTGCTTTGGCTATGTGTTATTACAACCTTTGTCAGCCTATTCACAGCAAACAAATCCTACCATCAAAGTCTTGATATTAAAGTTGTTACTCTTTTTTTTTTTTTTTTACAGGGGTGAATTACATGGAAATATCAGTGTCTCACCATCACGCCTCAGACAAAACCTAATCTTTCTTCAGATAAAAATGATGGATTTTGAGGGGTACAGCACATTCCCTGATTATTTTTTTCCTATTTTACTTATCTTCACACTAAATAAAATACCGAAAACGTGATGTTGACTGTGAGTAGTTGAATGCTAGTAGTTGACTACATAGTGACTGTAAATAGAATTTTTAGTATATACAGAGGCAAAGGGCTACACTCAGAAAATGTACCAGATTAAAACCAACACTACAGGTTTAGAAATGTTCCTAGGGTGTCAAAATATTTTGTCTTCTGGGTGTCCAACCTGACATGCCCTTAGAATGACCTGATTTTCAGAAAATAAAACCTCTGTCATATCACTAGTCACTTTCAAAACTTTGGAACAAATAGTTAAGGTATTTTGGCTTGGTGTCAAAATGTGTAGTTCTCATGGAAAGTATTACATGCTCTGGCATTAGATGGTGGGTGTGTTGTTTTCCATCTGATCCAGCAGGAGCCTTGCCTTTTTAAAACTTTATGCTCTCAGCTCAAGGGATTTTATGTCATGGAAAACTTTAATGATGGATTGAATGAAGCATTTTATCCTAATATGACTTTAATTTCCATGGCTTGCCATCTTCTTAGCTTTTGCAACAATTTCTGTAACCAGAGTTCAGAAGTTGTACTGGAGCTTGAACATAGAAACACATCTCCCAACTTTGTGTCCTTTACAACTTAATTTCATGATTCTCTTTATGTAGTATCAATCTGGGAGGAGAGAAAAAACTGGTTCCTTAGAAGGCCCTATACAAACAACAGGGACCTCAACATAACTGAGCTGGATGTAACATCCATTGCTAAAGAGACACCTCTCATGGCTTGGGTAGAGTGATCCTTAAAGTCCCAATCAAGTCGCACTATTCCTCTGAGCACCTCTCTGAATGGGGTGCAGATGTCGATACTGACTTCAGATGAATGGGAAGATAAAACAGAGAGAGGGTGAAGCCAAAAGAGAATAAAAATATCCAGTGCATAGGAATTTGCAATGGATTTTTCAGACTTTAAAATTTGTATGAGTGGCAAAGTTCTGGGTTGGTTTTTTTTTTTAAGAATTATATTGTCATTGCTTTATGGGGCTAGAAGTAGAGCTGCTCTTTCATTTTGTAATCAACATCTATGTCACCAAGAGACAACAGCATGCATAATGCAATCCTATTCCATGGTGTTTATGTGGTGAAAAGTTCACCTTTTGAATTCCAAGAGTTGAACTGTCTGAAGTGAGTGAATTTGGATACTGACTGGAAATGGATGATGACTGACATTTTGCAGTGCTTGCATTTTGAATTGTTCAGTGTTTCCAAAACCTTGCTTTTAATTCCGATTGTGACTGCCATCAAACAGCTTAGAAATTCCACTTTAAGCTGAATTGGACTACATGACCTTGAAAAATCCCTTCCAATCTGGACTGTTCTATGATTCTGTGTTTTCTAAAAGCTAAATATTGTGAATTCTTGTGAATTCTTAGAGGGAAATGGGTACACTTTTTGTTTAATCTAAACAAATGTGTGAAATCAATTATGACCACGTCAGAAATTTGCTTGTAAGAAATTCCTGTGTTGGAGCTTGGCTAATGTGTTGTTTCTTTTTTGACATCTTCTTGTTCATCTTCTACAGATTCGTGCAGTCCCTATAACACAAGGGCTGTTTTATGGGCAAACTATGTGATGCAAAATGCTTTGTGCCTTTGCACATGGTGGATTTTTGAGAAACTTTATGAAAGATGCCAAAAATCCTCTCTGACCAACACTTCTTTATATTTTATGAGTCTCATTAGTCTTTGTTTGGCCATCCACTTATACACTAACATATGGTATCAATAAATACTACAAGTGTTCACAGTTCATGCCATCCTGTGAAGCACACACAATGGGATGTAAATTACTCTGAGATAAAACTATGGGAATTATCTTTATAGACAACCAGAATCATCATCATTTGGCCAACTGCTGACAGTTTTCAACTCTAAATGAGTTTTGGCTGCATTCAGTGCTATTCAGTTGGGGACAAGGCCATGTACCCAAGCACATAGCTTTTTTGGTTTGGCTTGCAGCAGTTAAAGGCACTTCAGTCATAGTCAGCCTGCTACTATTTCATGGCTGGAAAAGACTCTGCCTAAAAGTAATCTGCTAAATTTTATTTTTGTATTTAAATCACAGTGCTGGAGCACTTTTTCATCTCGGGAGACTGGTGATGCCTCAGGTGGATATTACCTCACTAATCCAGTTCTCAGCCAGGTTGATGCTGTCAGAAAGACAGCCCTGATCTAGCAAGGCCTTTTGGGACGCGTGGTCTGTTTTAGATGGGCAGGTGATCTCCATCTAGCAATAAGGGGAGAAAAAAATGGGCTTGTGTAGGCTGTTGGTTCTCAGAGAAGCTGAAGACTGAATGAAACCCAAAGTGACAACTGACCACTATATCATATCTTTCCCCTGGGTTCAAATGTGTAATATAGTAGTAGGACAGCTTGTGAAAGTGAAAACAAATGGCCAGACTGTGTCCATGCTGTAAAACTTTAAGTGATGATTAAGTCTTGAACTACACATACTTGCTTATACTAATGTTATTGCATTCAACACAGAAACAACAGACATGACTACTTTTATCTCAAAATATGACTGCTGGGGGTATTGCCTTTCATATAGTAATTAGGAGCAATCATATCAATGATGCCAGGAACCTGCATCTCTCTGTCAGTGGAATGCCTTATTCAGTATGTTATTTGGTATTATATTGCAGAGGACATTTAAACCAACATGAATGATTTAGGCAACTAATTTTAGAATGTTTTAGGTTACTAGACCACATTTTACCTTCATTTCAGAGATAGAAGAAGGCAGACTTCCAGAAATGTTAACTTTCCTGTACTAAAAGTTTCAGGAATGTTCTTTAATCTTTAGGGGAAAGGTCACTACCTCTTGTTTTGAAAGTAGCACTATTCTGATGGCTCTATGCTTTATAGCTTCCTTTCTTTTATTTGTTTTTCTGGGGAGGGAGGGTGTTAAATGAGAATTCAGGAAGACCCAAATAGTAACCCAAATTATACTTTTCAGCAGGTAACTGATTTACCTTCTACTAGCTCTACTATCCAGCTCTACTAGAACTCAATCTTTATCACGCGTTAATATGTCTTTAGATAAGAAAAGATTATCATTCAGATAAGACTAATGATAAAGGGAGTCAGTGCTACACTAAACTTTACTTATAGGTTTTTGCTGTAGTATGAATATAAGGTTCAGCAAATCTATAAGTGTTTTTGAAAGGTGGCCAGAAAAGATTTCAAGTTTCTCATGAAAAATCACAAGAAAACAAAACATTTTTTAAGTCATCTTCATTATAAGACAATTTGAACACTCTTGAGCCAAAAGAGCTTGGAAATTTGCCAAGTATCCTATGAACAGATTACAAGATTTTACAAACTGCTGGGGCCTCATCAGAGATGGGTAAATGAGCTGCAATAAAGTGACCAAAGGCTTTACCATCCTAGCATGTAGCTTTTCTTTGCCTAGTTCCATCTCTTGGACATGTTTACTGGGAATGTTCATACTACTTTGGCCCAAATATTCAAATCTTTTAAGGTGATGCAGTAGGGTATCAGAAGATACTTTAGGTACTGCAAGTCTCAGGACTTCAGTGTTTAAGTGTTTGGGGTCTGATGTCACAAGTGGAACACATATTCTTGTGTCATGTGCATTGAATTAAGAGATATAGGTTCCCAGAAATGGAATTTAAAAGAAGCAGGGGGCTGAAGGGGTATACCTTTGCCAGTTGGTAGGAAATGATGTGAGAAAACCTCTGTCTTAATTTGGTCTGCCTGCCTGAAGCAGATATGAAGGAGTCAGAAATGTTCTTCTGGTCTTTGTATATAAGTGTTGGGTAGGTTTTTTGTTGTTGTTTTTGGTTTATTTATTACATTAAAAAAGTATTAGAAAGTCATAGAAAAACAGAAACAAAAGCATTTTAAGGAAAAAAGCTCATATCACTAACTGATCTCTCTGACTAGAATGATAAAAAATCATATTCATCCCTGCCTTCAAGTTGTGTCTTATATCTTTGTTTTAGCATAGATCAGAAGCATGCTTCTGAACGCTTTGGTTCACAGTGCTGAGCAATCTTGGATATCACAGCCTGAAACCCCTTAAATTGAAGCAAAATAAATGGTAGTTCTTTAGGAGAATGCCATATGCTGTTTAGGCGCATAGCATAGCAAAACCCTGGACTTCAGGAGAATAGAACTGGTCTTGTTCAGGTCAACTGCTTAGAAGAATCTCACGGGAGACAGACCTGGAGAAAGCAGGAGTCTGGGACAGCTATTTGATTCTCAAGATTGTGTCCTCCAAGCTCAAGAAAGGTCCACCTGGCTGTGCAGGAAGTTAAGCAAAGGTTGCATGAGGCTATCACAGATAAACAAGGAGCTCATGACAAATCTCAGACATAAAAAGGAAGCCTACAGGAGGTGGAAGCAGAGACACAAGATGTGGGAGGAATACAAAGACCCTGACCAAGCATGCAGGGATGTGATTAGAAAAGCCAATGCCCACCTGGGGTTCAGGCTGGTGAGGAATATGAAGGGCAATAAGAAAGGCAGGTAAAGAAAAACTAGAGAAAATGTGGGCATGCTGCTGAACACGACAGAGGACCTGGTGACAAAGGCCAAGCTGCTTAGTGTCCTCTCTGCCTTGGTCTTTACTGGTAAGACTGTCCTTCAGGAATTCCATGCCCCTGGCACAAGTGAGTAAGGCTGCAGCAAGGAAGGCGTTCTCAGTGGAGGAAGATTTGCTTAAGGAACATTTGTAGAATTTTGACACATATCAGTCTGCGGGATCTGATGGAAAGCAACCATGGTTACTAAGGGAGATGGTAAATGTCATTGCAAAATCACTCTCAAGTATGTTTGAAATCAAATGTCACTCTTGCCTTTAGGAAAGGCAAGAAGGAGGATCCAGTGAACTACAGGCTGGTCAGCCTCATCTTGATGTCTGGGAGCAATTAATCCTAGAAACCATTTCCAAACATCACAGGACAAGAAGGTGGGTGGGAGTAGTCAGCATAACTTTATGAAGTGAAATCATGTTTACCAGGCTGATCACCTTCTGTAATGAGATAACCAGATTAGTGAACATGGACAGAGAAATTTATCCTGGTTTTAGCAAGGCTTTTGACACTGTTCTCCACAACATTCTCATAGACAAAGTGAAAAAGTTCAGGTTAGGTAAGTGGACAGTGAGGCAGACGGAAAACTAGTCAAATGGCCAGACACAGAAGGTTGTGGTCAATAAGGCAAAGTGCAGCTGGAGGCCAGTCACTACTGGTATATTCTAGTGTTGATACTGAGGCCAGTATTCTTTAATGTTTTTATTAATTACTTGGACAATGTGGCAAAGTAACCCTCAGCAAGTTTGCTGATGTGGCAAAACTGGTGACTGACACACCAGAAGGGTTGTGCTGTCATTCAGAGGGTCCTGGGCAGGATGGAGAAATGAGCAGGAAAAAAAGCAAAGGAGGCAACTCAGAACGAGCAAAATGACAGAACACCTAACTCTCTTTTACTATAAGATTATGCTCTTGTGTGCAGACCTGCAGAAAGCAGCTAGCAGTTTTCCACCATCACTAGTCTCTCTCAGGCAGAGAAAGTGATTCTGTGCTTGACTCTTTTCCAGGCAACAAAGGAGGCGATAAACAGAATCGGCACAAACAGTAAAACACAAGAGTTTTGCACTTACCTTATAAAGGAGTATTGTATCACTTATTCTGCCTATTAGGGTAGAGGGACAGAGAAAAGAAAGGTGCCTTTCTCACTCACAAAGTCTACAAGGTCCAAGGCCTCTTTGAGGCCATGTGTTTTTGTGGGTTTAGGCTACAAATGAAAGATATTGCTGGGATAGCTCTAGTGCCAGGACAGATATAGTTTAAAAGTAGTTATTTGTGGTGAGAAGTACTTTGCTTGTATAATTTATACCATGTGCCCAAGTGCCTTGGCTTTGATTGTGCCAAAACCAGATACCTGAAGAACAGTGTAAGAACGGGGCTACATATACTTATATTTTCCCATGGTACTTTCCCAGCCTCTGACGGTTTGAGGCTCAGGCACTTTCTGAGCCTGACATCATATTTAATACTGTTGAATAGATCTTTGTCCTATGAATCAGTGTAATTACTTTTTTGGATCCATGAAAACTTTTAGCACCCACAACATCCTATTTCAAATCTACAACTGGCTAGTTTGATTTGAGGTCTTCTAGTTCATGTTTTAGAATGAATGGCAAATAGATATTCTCTATTGATATATACTCAGAAGATAAAAGCCATGGATATTTTTTAAGGTTTTCCATTCAGGGAAAGATAATATTGATGTGATAGTCTTACTAGATTTTTGACCTCTGAGATTATCCAGTGTGTCCCCAAACCAGAGAAGTTAGAGTTGAATAATTATGGTACATCATGTATCTATACCTTCAGTATATTATGAAAAATTTCATTTTATTTTTTCAAAGACTTAAAAGGCAAGTTAAATTTAATTTTATATATTTTGTTTCTGGAAACTTTCGTGCTCAGCTTTTCTATCCAGGTCAAATAGGCGATGTGAAAATTATTAAACTGCATATACAAGATACAAATGGATACTTTTTATATAATCAATGAGATGGAAGGTATTTAGCAAAATTTGCTACAGCTGTTAATATGAAAAACATTTTATTAATCTTTTTATTATGGCCAGTGTCATTTTGCTCTAAAATTGTGGGCTTTGTATGCAAGTCATAGAAAGCTTTGATGTGTTAGGGGTCTTCTTGTTGTACAGTATGAGTTCAAGAAAGAGTGGTTCCATTTCAGTGATAATGAAGCCAGTTCATAGTGGTTGCTACTCCAATCACATTTTGACTGACATATTCCCTTAAATCACTTCCAGATACAAAGATCTTTCTGAAATGAAATAGCTTAGCATCATGGTCAGATTTATTACACTTCACTGATTCTGGACCTGATCCTAAACCAGGATTACATTGCCTGGGATCAGGCATTTGGAGGGCCTGGCTTTCTTTTATTTAATTTAGAAAATAGACACAGTGGAGAAAGAGAAGAAAACTCCTCTGAGGTAAAACGTAAGGACACCAAGTCATGGACATTGTATATGCAATCAGATTTATGATGATAGGTTCCTAAAAAAATAATGTCAATCACAGACACTAAACTAACTTTTAATGTCGCTTGTGGCCTTTGTTTATAAACTTTATTGTTCATCTTAATGTCAAGCATCATACACTGTTGCAAACCGTGACCATGGGAGGCACTTCAGATTTAAAGCGTTGCAACGATAACTTAATTTGAGACACTTGCATGCTCATGAAAAATATCCACACTTGTCCCCAGTTTCACAAAGAGGAGGTTTACCTTTGGGTTTTGAATTAAAACTATTACTCTTCACAGAGAATATTTTGTGTAACACAGAGTAAAAATTATCCCAACTTTGCATAAAAATGATGATGTTTTTTGTGAATGCTGTGTATTGTCTGCTCTTGCCCATTTCCTTAATATTTTAGGCTGTTAATGGCAGATAAAGGGTCCAAATTCCTACTCAATTCAACTGCAATTGCTCAGTTTGGGTGGTAATGTATCAATGCTAGGAGAGTTTACTTTGGTCCAAGATGATACTTCTGTTTTGAGGTCTATTATGCAAATGTTTTGATGTAGTGGATCTGCGTTTGTATATATAGCCAAAGATGGGCGATAAATACTGGATGCCCACTTGAATAGATTCCTTGACTGAGGCATCAGCATCAGCATCAGCTGAGCTCTGGACCTGGTGGTGGACAGTGGGATCCCTGCACATTCCTACCTAATCCCATCCACCGTGAAGGTCCAGGTGCCCTTGCTTTGCATCTTGTGGTCAGGTCTGGTAACAGCTGTATGTGGGAAGGAAATTAAAACAACGCAGTCCCGTCCACTGATAGCAGTTGGCTTAGAGTGAGAAAAGGCTGAGAAAAACTTGGATGAAATCATAGGATGAGAAGGCATCTTTTTCAGTTTATGCTGAAGCAGTAAAATAAAAACAATAAAGAGTTCACTTCTCCCACTTTAAAAAATATTGTGAAAAGCTGATGTTAGGCAACTAGACACAGAGATTTATTGGAGCTGCATGACTTTAGTAGTGCACACAAAACTTAATTTCTTGTCTGTCTTCAGATAAAGAAAAAACTGGGTTTAGGGTTACAGAAAGAGTGAATAAATAAGCTAAGAAAGAGAGGCACCTCTTTTAGCAGTACAAACTTTAACTTTTGTTTGAAACCACTTTTTTTTTTTTTTACAAATGCTACAACTGTTATTAGCATAACTGCTAAAATATTTCAAGAAAGCTGATTTCAATGGCACTTCTGCATGTATGCCAAAAAAATCAGTTATAAATTTATAGCCTCAAAACAAGTAGTTAACTTAAATCTGCATCAAGTACATTTCAAGATTTTATTGTTTTAACCCCAAGTAATTCTAATTTCACTCATCATCATTTTACTAAAACATTGGTTTATTCATTATTGATTTTGCTTATGTGATAATTATTTCATATTGCATGAAAGAATAGGTGTTTGATTATATGTTCAAACCAGGGAGCTAACATGAATAGTGTCCAGGGTCTCTGTCTACATCTGTTGTTGATGGTTATTTTCATCTCAGAAACAATGTTTCAGTGAGACCTTTAAATCCATAGATTTCTGTGGTCTCAAAGTTTATGGAGTATTTTTTTATACAATGAGAATGTAAATGAAGGGGGATAAGAGGGATTAAAGACAATGCAAAACAAACATTGATGTGGCCAGGACAGATATTGCACAGAGTAAAAATGTCCTTGGAGATGAATGAGATTGTATGGAAATCATATGTGAAATTGCAATGAGATTTTCATGAAAAGTAGCAGACGTTTTTAATTTCACCTTTTTTTATCTCAATCCGTTCTGGAGAAAAAGAGAAATGGGGAAATAATTTGGTAAATAGCACCATGTACTTCATGTTACTTGGAAAT
Organism: Scolopax mira; assembly: GCA_004320125.1. Taxonomy (NCBI): domain Eukaryota; kingdom Metazoa; phylum Chordata; class Aves; order Charadriiformes; family Scolopacidae; genus Scolopax; species Scolopax mira. Next base: position 40,852 of record BJBW01009216.1, read on the forward strand.
GTGGAAAAATACTCCAATTTCAGATATTATACAACAATTTTCCTCAGAACAATCATTTATAGATGCTCTGAAGTTTTGTATGGAAGAAAACCTTAGTTTCCACCTGATACTACATGAATTAAGATCTTTTTTTCATTTTGAATCACTGCTAGCATTATCGAACATACGAAATTTCTAAATTATTTATGCTTGCAAATGTTACTGAACTCAAATAAAGTGACATGAAAGTGATGATCCATAATGAAATTCTGTGAAGAAAATACTCTTTCAGGAGGTGCTGATTTCGCTTTTATTAAATTGAATATGTGTATTCAAATGAACTCCATTTTACCTTCTGGGCTCTTTACTCGGGGATCTATGCAACAACCATTGTGCAAAACCCCTGCTAGTTTTATTTTAACTCAGTAGAAGTTGAGTTAAACATTTAGACATGATCTGGTCAAACCAGTTAGACATGATATGAATGCACTCAGTAAATCATGTTTTTGCAGAGTACAAAAGTATCCAATCCTGAATTGCTTTTGTCAGCAGACTGGTACAAGGGTAGTCAGTTAAGAGGAGACCAGCGTATCTCCATGCATTATTAATATATCCCTATTACACCATTAGCTACCTGGTGAAGTTTCTGCCTGAAATGTCATACATCTAATTTCAGGTGTATAAACCTGTACTTTCCTGGATTTTAGCTCCAAATTTTGGCATGCATCATAATCTGGATATCTAAATGTTGGGTTTTTTTTGAAAAGTCTGTCCATGCAGCCAGCATAAAATCTCATTGATATTCCATGGAATCGTCAGACGTTCCATCGTCAGAACTTTATTTTGGAGCATCTCTCTCAGGACAGTACATCTAGAATGTTTTTTAGATTCTTATTGTCAGGTCTTGGTGAACTGTGAATCCATGGAACATAGCAGTTAATCTCAGGATGCCAATAGTTTAACACACTGGCCAGAGGCATGATGCTGGTTGCAGGCTCAAGACTTTCAACACAGTTGACTTCACTGCTTAGTAACAGATACTGAGGAATGTTTTTATTTCAAAAAGCCATTTCATCAGAATTTCTAACTTTCAGGGCAAAATTTTTGGAAGTCTACAGCAATTAAAGAAATTACACTCCCTCTGAATGAGAAAAATTTTTGCATTTTTAGCTCCTCCAATAATAGGGTTTTGCTTTAAGTCTTCTTTTGATATTTAAAAGAGATTGATGATGAATGTATCAGAATGTAATTAACAAAGTAATAGTAATTTCTTTCTTACCTCAGAGGTAGGTTATATGGTTCTGTGATTTAATGTTTCTCTGCACTGGGAAGAAAGAAGGTCATGATATTTTTTTATGTGTACATGTTCTTGAAGTCTTTAGAAACAAAGCTAGAAATTGAGCCTTTCTCAGAGCTCTTTCAAGTGTACTCAGACATGCTGAAGATATCAAATTCACTCCACCCAGTTATTTTTATTGACACAGAAATTAACAATAAACTAACCCCTGTTATTCTAGGTAGGGGTTTCATAACAAAGCAACAGGCTCTACTAGAGAGACGCAAATTTAATTTCTAAGTACAATCAAAGTTTCTACCTTGAGGTAATATTCACAAGTCCAATGCCCACACATAAACCTGCTTTACTTGGCAAGAAGAACACGACTTTTTTCATGTAAGATTGCTTCTTAATATGAACACATACATATATATATGTTTATATATAACATGTCCTATCTTATAGAGATATCCTATCAGTTTTTTATGTCCTATAGGTTATACAGGAGAAAAGAATTATTGCTAGAATATGGAACAGAGATCTGCAAAATAAAATGCACCATTATGAAGAATATATTTGCTGTAAACGTGCCTGGCAGGTAAGGCACTGGTGAGGAGTCATCAAAATATACTGTTCAAGTAACTTGGCAGAGTAGAAAGTTCTTGAATATATATTTTTTTTTAAAAAGAGCTTCAAATTGCAACTGCCTATAAATATAAGAAATGATCCATGTTTTTAACATTCATATTAGTGCCCATAGTGCTGCCAAATAATTTGTAATTACAGTTCAGTACACATAACGAAGTTTATATTCTGCAATTTAAGCTATATTGGACTTTTCTTGGAGTGAGAGAGATTTTACTTGTGTGTCCATCTTGATTCTTGGTAGCTATCATTCATCCATCTTATCAAGACTCAGTTGACTAGACTTTCCAAAATCACAGTCATCATATATTCACATCAATTGCAACAGACGTTCCTCGCCAAAAGCCTGCATTGGAAAACACCAGAGATATGCATGGAAGCACATATGTTCCTGTGAAACTTCCAGCATTTTGGTTTCTATGCAAAAGAACTCTACAGGAACACGCTTTGTAAGTGATTTTATGTTGTCTGATCCAAGAACTGAGTTCAGAGAGACTTTTAACTGAAGTTTTTAAATGACCTTAACTTCCTATAGTAAGCTCTGCACCACATACAGCAGTTGAAGGGGGTCTTGGAGACAGAGAATGTTCAGGGGACTGGAGGAAGTCACTATTGGAATAATTTGTGAGGAAGACCTCTCTTGCAGTGGGCAAGCTTCTGTGAAGCTCAGGTTGCAATTGTGTAAGGGTGTAAGATTTACATTCTTAATGTTCATACAAGTAATCTGAGTTGGCTGCCAATTGGATAGAAGAGGCAAAAGCCATGCTGATTTTCAGTGGAGGTGTCCCAAAAGATCTGAAGGTGATTTTAGAAGGGTGAGCATCCACAAGAAGACTATGATAATATGGACCCTTCCTTAACTTAAGCTTGTCCCTTTGTTTCCTTCTAAATTCTCTTCACTTTAAATAATTTCCTATCATTCTGGATAAAATGTATTGCGGATATTAGCACTCACAAAATCATTTGCATTAATTTCAACATGGCTTACTACTTTAAATCTAAATGTACTTGTTGTCCAATCAATATTGGTTGCAAATCCACAAATCCTTCCTGGAGTTGACACACACTTGATACAGTTTGCCGTTGTTAGACATCATTGCATGCCATCATCTACTTTCAACACTTGTGATAAATTTTTCACTTATAGCTAAGGTACACCAGCAGTGTCTTTGCTTAATTTGCTTATGCATATGCATGGTTCCCTGTGTGTAACTCGTGTCATTCCAGCTCATTCGGTCTGCAATTTTGGCCTATTTTACCATAGTCTCATCTCTCATCTCATCCATGCTCTAACCTCTTTCTCAGCATTCCTCTCAGAAACATGTCCCCCAGCCTGGCAGATATATGCACAGAAGGTGAGGACCACATTTCCTTTCCCCTTCTCTGTGGCTGGAAATGTCCCTTGACAGCCCACCTTCCTGCTGTTCTGTAGCTTGCAGGCTCTGAGGAGTATCCAAGCTCTGGGCTCTCTTCCCTTTTGCAGTTAAAAGAAATCAATTCTTTTCTCTAGATTTGATCAAAACGTTTCTAGGCATTGAAACAGAGACTTAATTTTAATTCAATGTATTCTTTTTTGAATGAAAATAAAAAGAAAAAACATATCTATGTTTTTCAAAATTTTGCTGAAAATGCTGGGGCTTTTTGAAACAAAAAAAGATGCTTGGGAAAAACCCCACTATAGAGTGAGAGACATGGATTTTGCCTTCTCTCTTTCTTTGTTAATTCTTTTTCCTTTTGTTCTCACATCCCTTACTTGCTTCCATCAAAAATGGAGTGGGATACTCAAGCAGGTACCTTTTAAAAATGGAGTAAAAAAGGCAAGCCAAGCTAATAGGCTGGTACAATTCAAACAAACTCTTCTTTCCTTTCTCAATGGGTTATAGTGCTGCTGTTTTCTTCTCTATTTGGTTTGAGTCCAAGAGCTGATGAGTCTCAGTGTTAGTAGTTTACTTTCATACTTCTATTTGGCAATGTCTAACTCTCATTCATACCAAATCCTTTTTGGATAGTAAAATCTGATATAAAGGTCAATCTGTTCCGTATCAATACAGCATGCAGACTATTTCCTTGAGGGAGCTTGAAAAGAGTTTTGGAAGAAAAAGAAATCTCTTTTTATCTATTCTTTGACCTACTGGATATGTGTACATACATGAACTTCTGAACAAGAGTTTTTCTACCTGCCCATGGAGAATGAAAAGCCCTCTAATTGGTCACCAGCAGAGGTTGATATAAGGCACATTAGATGCTCCACAGTGGAAATAATATTTAAGTTTTGCTGAAGCTTGCTTAAGCTTTGCTGGATGCTTGTAAGTTTAGCACCAGACAAACCTGTATTTCAGCTGTGATTTTTGCAGAAGAGGCTAGTTCTCCCAGCCATTCTTAGTTGCAATCATAATAATGGACTTTTAAGGATATACTGGTAACACCCTTAGGTTAAAAAAAAAAAAAAAAAAGAGAAAAGCATTTCAGTGCCTTCCTTCTGTATCCTTTGTAATTTCATGCTCCTCTTCTCTGTCTGAGCTGCTCTCACATCATCAGCGAAAGCATTATTTAGCCAGTAATACAAGTAAATTACCAAAACAATCAACAGCACAATTATAGATCAACTGGTGAATGACAGAAGTGGGAGCTAGACAGATTTCTAGGTACCTGAATCTAAGTGTTTTTCTGAAGGAATTTTAATAATACAGAAGTTTGCCAGTAGTGTATATACGGCTTTATTAGAGGCTTGAGAGGCTGTCTTGGTTAAGTAGCTATTTAATGCCTTTTCAATCATAGTCCAGTATCAGAAGCAACTTTAAGTTATTACCAACTGGAAACTGGTTATGGACTGCCCATGGGTCAAGTATGTTGGTGGTCTTCTGTTCCTAAGAGAGAAGAGTTCACATCACACATACATATTCTGGGTTGTCCACACACACACACACACAGACGCTTGCCTCTAACTATCAGAGCAGACTCTAACCAGCTTCTTCCTCATGGCCTCAGTGGAGAGAGTGATTGAGGTTTATCAGAGAATTCTTGCAAAGAAACTGTAACTGTGAAAACAAGAGTGTTAAAAGAGGAATGTCCCGAGTACTAAGGAAAGGAAAGAATATATTCTTTGTTCCTATGTCAGCTGTCCAACTTGGTCGCTGCTAGCATTTCACTTTCACCCTGAAGAGCAGCTAATTGTTTATGAAATGACCTTGTTATTCCTGCCCTAGTAACCTTGTCTGGAAGGCCACCACATGCATTTATTATTCTCTGAAGGAAAATGTGCTTTCTGACATCTGTTCTGCATTTGTTTTCCTTTAATTTCCTTTACCTTCCCCAGATTGCTCATCTGTGATTCTCTGCCCAGGGTGGCATGTGTTGTGCTACTCCTGCAACTCTGCCTGTCCTCAACTTTGTCTTTTCTGTGGTTCTGCTGTCTTGCATTGTAGCCTGGTACAAAAGGACAGAGAAGTGCACTGGGAAACTGCCTTCTCCCTCGTCCCCTTCCTGTGACAGACTTTATACCTCCTGCATTAGGTATTCCAGTTTAGGATTGTAAAACATTTATTGAGAGTGTATTGTGGACAAAGACTCTTTCTCTCCTAATCTGCCCTGGGGATTCATTCTCCTCTTACTCCTAGTACTCGAGAGTGCAAAAGCATTGGCAAACCACAGTCTCCTTCCCATGTCACTTTTCATCCAACAATAATGACCATCTACAGCATTGGTTCCTGAGGTTCTAAAAGTACAAAAAGACTTCGCAAGAAGTTTAAGCGACCGAATGTCCTTCCCACTAAAAAAACTTCATTGTTGGCCATGATCGCTTTCAGCCCTTTCAGATTTCTTGCGATAAGCAATTTAAAAGAATGGCCTGGCTGTTCCCCAAGAAGGCTTTGGGCATCTGTGAACTAAGTGACATTTCTTCAGCAATGCTAGTTATGTGACTGACGCTGCTGCCAGCCCTCTCCCAGCCCTGGCCATCCTCTGCCCGGGGCTAGTGTAAGTACTGAATGGTCATGTAGCGAATCTGATTCAGAAGAGTTTTGGGGGCAGGAGGAGGGGGTGGGAGGAAGATTTTACAGAAGATCTGGGTTAACAAGTGGTGACACAAACTCTCATGCTGGCATCTGGAAGTGGGTGTTGGGTAAATGGGAACATGCAACAGTTTACAGTGTCTCAAGCATGACTTTCTAGGATCTAAACACACACTTATTTTCAGGTTTACTTCAGTGGGCATAAAAGCAAAGCTACAGATTTGAAAGGAAAGGAGAAGATACTTTTATCACTCAATCTCGCTACAAGAGAAAAGTAATGGAAGGTAAAACAGGGCAAGAAGATATATATATATGTTCTGTAGCTTTATTCTATGAGACCACTCACAGCCTCATGAATCCAGGTCATCTGCAGGAGATTGTGATCACATCTATAGAAATATTGACTCTTTGCTCTAGATTTTAAGTCTACCTAGCCTCCCCGACATGACTATGGCCTCAGCCTTCCCAAGGTCACTCAAGGGTCATGTTCATGAAACCGAAGAAGGGGTGACTTTTTCTCCTGCTGTCCCGATTTGAGGTAAAACCAACCATTTTTGTGTTCCGTAATTTTACATTTTAGTTAGGCCTCCTCTAACTCTCTG
>BJBW01009217.1:577-13955 GCA_004320125.1 Scolopax mira
CCCTGGAGACATTCAAGGTGAGGCTTGATGAGGCCCTGGACAACCTGGTCTAGTTGGAGGTGTCCCTGTGACTGCAGGGGGGTCGGACTAGATGACTTTGAAGGTCCCTTCTGGCCCAGATGATTCTATGATTCTAAATATATCCACTATATTTAGGCAGTTGAAATCTACCTGTAAGAAGCAAAACTCAATCCTAGGGTGGGACTGAGTTTGTAACTGTAGGTGTCTACAGTGTAACTATGTGGACTAGGAGTCTGAGAAGTCATCATACTCAGTAAAACTCTACTGAATATAATCTAGAGAGTTATTTAATTCACAAATGACTCCATTTGCTGCACCTCTGTGTTGACTAAAATGTGACCCTAGATGACTAAGTTATTGTGGACACATGTACGTAGCATCTAAATTTAAGATGACCTGAATCTTAATTTTAAATTTTGATTACATATATCCATTCTTCTTAATTTCTTCAAAATTCACTTATTGGGGCACCTCAGGGAGGGACTGAGTTTACCCATAATTTTTTTGTGTTCTGTTTTTGATGGGAGACATTCCAAAACCTAACTGCAGTGCCTGGGAATCTTTACATAACTGTTGCCCTCTTCATTTCAGTTTTGTCTTCAGATTCAGATCTGGGAGGTATAAGGCTTTCTGAAAGCATTTACTTTCTATAGAAAGGAAACTACAACAACTGTATTTCTGTTTTAGGCACTATTTTGGTGTCTAAACTTAAGTGGGGGGAATGTGAGCTTCAATTTTCAAAACAGCATAAGCCTTCTTGAACTGCTGAACAATTACTTGTGTTGTATTTAGTTTTGTGAAGGTGTGTTGCAACAGGCAAGCATAATGTCATGTAATATGTTATTGGACTTGAAGTAAATTTTAAAGTTCTCCATCTAATGTCTTAATTCATATTTTATACCTAAGTGCTTTTGTTAACTTTTAACGATTTGTTTAATTTAGTTAATCTACTCATCTAATCGACAATATATTGAGAATCATCCCAATCACAGGTGGACAACCAGCATACATCTGTGTGGGCTATCTATTCTGCAAAATTTCTCCCCCTGCCATAACTGTAATCTCACAGTGGTACCATGTCTCATTATCTTCAATCACATCTGTTGACACTTACATTCCAAAAATAAAAAATACTTCAACACTGGAGGAAAAGGAGGCTTAGATTATGGATATTACAGCAGGTGTTGGGAAGCCCACTGAGGAAAAACAGTGTCAAACCTATACAACATGAATACACAGCTTGCTGTTGCTTTGAGTAAAGGCAATTTTATGGCAAAGCAAGGACACAGGGGAACACATTCAAGAACAAATAAGTAAAAGGAAAACAAAATACACAGTAACAGAAGCAACCCAAAAAACAGGAAAATGGCCAAATGTGCATTTTTACCATCTGGCCAAGAGCAAGGTGCCTGATGCCTTTACACATGGGATATTGGCAAGATGAAGAACGCACATGGTGTTTCATGCAGTAAGTAGAAAATACAGTTTCATTGTTTAGGACTTTAACATCAGAGTAAAAAGAAAAAGAGAAATTATTTTTATTGCTTCCTGCAATCAGGAAGATAGAGGCCAACTGACTTAGTAGTGAAATTTTCTGAGCTTCTTGAAATGCACAAATATATTGGTGCTATTTTTTTTTTCTTTATAGTCAGAAGGCTGATGAAAAGTACATTGCAAATACAGAAAAGACCACAATTTCTTCTAGTACATGACAGCCTAAATTATGTGATTGCTTGGTTGTGATTAAGGGCATAAGTCAACTGATTAGGTCAAGTGTTTTATATACATATAAATCTAATTTATTTTGCATGCTAGTAGAATTAAAATGTTAAAAATACATAAAATATAAAATATGGTGTGGTCATAATATTGTAGCAAATTAATGTTATGCTTATCCAGAAGTTATGTTGTAAAGGAAAGTCACACCAGAAAAAAAAAGAGTTGTGATTGAAGAACTAGGCTCTGATCAACATATCAGATTTTAATTCTCTGATAGATTTTATGTGTAACTTTGGAAAAAAAACATTTGTTTCTATCTGTTTTTAGGATCCTCGTTTTGCCAGTGTCCAGAACAACAAGACCACTGCCCAAAGCAGAAACATAGAGTAGGTGGGACTGAGCACATTTTAACTTTAAATCTCTGTAATCTGTGTTACTGCACATAGCCTTTTACAATGAGATGGATAGACTTCATTGACTATATCCCCCTTCACTGTGGTGGTCATTTAATTATATGGAAGAACAAGTGTCATCTGAGAAGTGTTACATGGAATTAGAAGTGACACCCTGGCCTTAACCTGCTGTTCCAGAAGGATACAGACCTCTGTAGATTCTGTACGATATGTGCCAACTCTGTGGAGAAGATTTACGTAATTTTTAACCTCAAATTCCATTTTCAGGTTTTAGCAGAAATACACAATACCTACCAAATTGGGCAGTGCAAGTGAAGTATACCACATCTGAATGCCCCAACAGATTTTTTTTTGTGATTTGTTAGCTCTTGTGCTTCAACACAAATATTTTGCAGAACTTTACATATTAAGCTTATATATGCTATGCCACTAAGGTGTTATGTGACAGCTGAGTAGATTTTGTAGAGAGTAAATTTAGGTTATTCGTGTGCCAGGACCATTACACTTAAATCCTTTGTAGTTTTATAAAACCATTTTATACATATATTAGAAAAGATGCAGGACATACAAATGTGAGAAAGTTCTGTTGTACCACAAACTCAAAATGCATGAGGGGATGCTATCTGAACTATCAGGCGAGGAAGCTGCAGAAAGAAGTCAATAGGTTATGCTACATCTGGGAAGGTGCATAGAAATTGGTGGGATACTACCAGCAGCTCTGAAAGTGCAAGAACTCAGGCCTTGAAGCACAGACAAAACAGAAATATGAAAAGAAAATCTTGAAGAGAGAAAAGACAGTGATTCACAGAACCAGACAATGGACCTGTCCTATAGCTCCTGCTTAGCATGTCAAAAACAGCAGGAAGAAGCAACAAAGAAGCCACAGTGCATGTTAGTAGTGGCCACTCTCTGTAAGTGACCGAGGCACCCATCTGCCAACCTGACCCTGAGTTTCAGGGTCTTTGCTAATCGCCTGGACATGAGGTCCAGAATGTCATGGAAATACTGCCTGGACTCATCAAGCTCACAGAATTCTACTTCTTACTCTTTTTTTTCATGGACATGATACTATGAAATGTGACCTGAAAAAAAAAATCTGGCAGGACTACAGAGTCCTTGGGTGCTAAAATAAAAAAGATGAGGTACTCAGGTTATTTTCTGCTCCATCCTGCTAGTCAAACGGAAAAGTGTAGAGAAACAGATGTATCAGGCAGCTCAACTGTTGGCTGCATGGCTGGTGTCACCTGCCAAGTTTCAGCTGGAATGGTCATAAGACACCTTATGAAGACTTTGAGCTACTGGGAAGAGATGATATCCACTAATCAAAAACGTGTCAAAAGAAGTCTTTGCCGAAAGGCTGGCTAACCTAGTAAAGTTGTTTTTATACTAGGCTTATTGAAGAACTGTGTCCAAAGCAAAGATCCAGGTGAAGACAGAAAACTGCATGATGAACAGGTTGGAGAAGTGGACTGAAAGGAACCCCGTGCAGCTCAACAAGAGGAAGTGTGAATTCCTGCACCTGCGGAAGAATAATTCCATATATCATTATATATTGGTTGCTTACTGACTGGAAAGCATCTTGGCAGAAAAGAGCCTGGGGATCTTGGTGGACACCAAGTTGAACATGAGCCAGTGGTGTGACCTTGTGGCAGAGGATAATGGTATCCTGGGCTGCATTATCAGAAGTGTTTCCAGCAAATTCAGTTCTTCCCCTCAACTTAGAATTGGTGAGGACATACCTGGAGTACTGTATCCAGTTCTAACCTCACCAGTAAAATTGGTAAGATATCTCATGAGAGGAGGATGGCAATGAATGGTTACAAAATATTCAGGAATCAAAAAAAGGGTAAAAGAGGTAGAAGGTTTGTGCTCTCTGTGAAAGAGGAGTTAAGAGTGCACAGAAACTAGCTATGGAGAGAAAGGTCTGTAGAATGCTTTTGGGTCAAAATTAGAGGTATCAAATTGTGGGACCTTATAGTCTGTGTCTGCTACAAACTCCCTGATCATGTTAAATAGGTAGACAACTCAGAGAAGCCTCATGTCTGGTTCTCATGGGAGACTTCAACTGATGCTTGCTGGGAAATAAACACAACTACATACAGGCAAATCTAGCACATTTCAGAAGTGTGTCAGGGAAAACTTCATAATGCTGACACCGGGCATGCCAATTGTTAGAATTGGTGCTCTTTTGGATCTACTGCTTACAAATAAGAAAGTCTGGGCAGATGTGACTCTAAATGGCAGCCTAGTCTGTAGTGATCATAGATTATAAAATCATAAAATTTAATATCCTAAGGCATGTTGAGAAAAACAAATAGCAAAATAAAACCCATGATCTTCAAAAAAGATTTTAATTTTCTCAGAAAGGTGTTAGGAGGAATCCCATGGGAATTTGCCTTGGAGGGCAAATGAACTTAGAATTGGTGGAGATACTGAAAAAGGATCTTCTCAAAGCACAGAAGTGGTCCATCCCCCTAAGCAGGTGTCGTGTTTTGGCCTCAGATGGCAACATGGAAGTATTAACCTTTCCCCACCAGACCCAGTACAACAAGAAAACAGAACAACAAGAAAACAACCTGCTTAAAGAGTGAAGTGAGCTCAAATAGCAGAGAGGAAGCATATGAGACAGCAAGGGAGACAGACTCCAAAAGAAGAATATAGAAATATTATTCTTGTGCATAGTGTTAGGTTATGGAATTAAAGGCTTATCTTGGAAAATACAAAGGGGCATAGATGAAAAATGTCAGATGGAGGAATTCTAATAACCTGATTGAAAAAAAAAGTGACTCCTCCTAGGGCTGTCACATGCTGATCAGTCCCACAGGTCAGATGTGACACCCTTCACCATGAATGAGTTGGAGATGGTCTCCAGATCACTGTACAGGCTCCAGAGGATTAGTAACTCTAGAGATACAAGACTCATTACGGAATCATAGAATCTCTTAAGTTGGAAGGGACCCATAAGGATCATTGAGTCCAACTCCTTGATCCTCATAGGACTACCTAAAACTAAACCAAGTGACTAAGAGCATTGTCCAGACACAGGATGTAGGGAAAGAGCATCTTGAGTATGTACAAGACTTACTTTGTACATTTTGGTGTATTTTATAAAAAAAACAAAGGTGGGCAAAGGGAGAGGTAAAGGTGCCTTTGGGAGGAGCTAACATGGGACAATAGAGGGATAGGGGAATTAAGGACACAGTCACATGTAAACAGACTACTGGTAAGCATGCTTGTCTGGTCATACCCTATACACGATCATCAGAATCTCTCCAGTTCCATTTACATATATTTTCCCGAGCAGAGGTCTCTGTTCTGCATGAGTAAGTGCATATGGAGGTCTAAGTTTCAGCAGCTTGAGTGGGGATCATAGGTCATAGGAGTCTGTGTGTCTAGGATGCCAGCAACTGGACAGACCTGTTTATTGTGCACATATATATGTCAGTGTGTGTGCACTAGCTTATATCAAGATGGACTAGTTGAAGAGTAGGGTAAGTGACTCAGGAGCCAATAATTGAGCCATGTGTCTGTCCTGGATATTGTAGAATTCAGAGTTATTTGAACACTGACTACTGGAACCAGGGGAGTTCAGGCCACATACTGGAGACACTGTGAGGTCTGTGGATCAGATATTGGTAAGTTATAAGACTGGATCAGCTACCACCCCTTGCATATTTTCCCCCAACTAGGTATGAGGGGATAAATGCTGTGCACACGTACAGGGGAAAAAAAGGAAAATCCAGGAAACTACAGAACAGTCAGTCTCACTTCAGTAGCTGGAAGAGGTCTTCACAGAAGCCAGGCACAAGGAGTCTGGGAAAAGAAAATGAGGATTTACTAAATGGAAACTGTGCTTGAGCAAACTGATTTCTTTATGTGATGAAGGGAAGGATGATAGGCTTTTGATATGGTCTCCTACAACATCCAAAATAGACTGGATAGAGGGAGTTGTATGAAAAACTGGTTAAATAGACAAGTTCAGACGATAGTAGTTGGTGGCAGTAATCAAGAGTGGAGTTCATCTAGGGTTGATACTGGCTTCCATATTATTCAATATCTTTATAAATTATCTCCATGACAGGACTGAATGCACTGTAATCTCATTTATAAGTAACAGTAACCTGAGGGGAGAGATAGATATAGATATATAGAATATAGAAAGGAGAAAGCTCATAGGAAGTTTAGTCATAGTCTTCCAGATCTCCAACATAGTTAAAGAGGAGATGGAGCTACACTCTTCAAAAGGTGCACAGTGACAGGACAAGAAGCAACAGACAAGAAGTCACTCAAGGGGAAATGCCTGAAGTGACTGAATATATACATATATGTGTGTGTATATATCTATGTATATACCCGAAGTGACTGACTCTCTCTATATATTTTAAAAACAAACAAACAAAACCAAAAACCCAACCAACTAAAACTTGAGAACTATTAAATATTGGGATAGAATGCCTGGAGAGGTGGAGCAATTGCCCTTGCTAGAAGTATTTTCACCTGGTTTGATGGTGTCAAGGATAACCTCATCAAAGTCCCTGTTTTGAATAGAAGGCTAGGTTAGTTGATCTGCAGAGGTCCCTTTCAAAGCCGACTTCGTGTAATTCTGTGATTTTCGTGCTTCTGTTGAAGCAACAACTTAAATGATGGGTAGTGAGATAAGCCATACAACTTCTCTGTCACACATCCCTAAATCTGTCATTAACAGTCCCTCACAATGCATTCTGTATCCTGCATTACCAACATAACACTTAAATGCCTCCTTTTCCTCCTCATTTTATAGAGCACTAACTCCTGAAATTGTTACATTTTAAGACAAAGTTCTTTCCTAGCCTATAAATAGTTTTGAGTCCTTCTTTGCAGATTTTTATCATATATATATATATATATTACATTTCATATTGTAGATGTCCCTTATTGAGATTATCATGATACACCACCAGGAGGGATGACACCTAGAGCATCTAGTGTTGAATGTGTGAATATTTCTACTTAAAATTTCTTTACTTGAATTGTAGCAGCATCTTTAAATGATTGTCTCTAGAAGTTCAGATCCTCTGCAGGCCAGCTTCTAGCTAAAGATTTTTTGTTACACCCACTGAGCAGCATATCATGCTTGAACATCACTAAAATATGCATTGCTTATTCTATTTTTCTCTAAAATATTTGTTCCCATCAATGCATACAGTGTTTAGTACCAGTTTTACGATGGGTGAAATTATTTATTTTGTTTTTCAGAGAAAGTTCACATTCCAAAGTACACATCTGAGATTTCATGTAAACTGATTTAATACTATACTTGTGGGTACCAATATGTTTCATCCTTATCTGCAACAATAGTTTCACAGCAACTAATGTAACTTGGAGGATGTACAGTATACAAATACTAAAACCAGGTTAAAATGAAGAACAAAACTAAACACATAAATGAAATAGACAGTACTATGAGGTACTGTAAAGGTTCATTGACTTTTATGAATATGTTAATGTTAGTATGGGAACTTCAGCTTTTGCATTTGACACGATTCAACTGTAACAAGTGCTATCTGAAAAATGAAAAGAACAACAAAAAAGAAATTGTCAGTTTTTTCCATTAAAATGTAAAAAATCATTTCTATTTTACATGAAACAACAGATTACATGAAAAAAAAAAGTGGAGAAAATAGAAAGAATGAGAAATTATGTGTCTCTATGTCATGTAGGATTCATTGTCAAGAAATTCATAGGCTTTATTTGGACTTCATTTCAACAGTTAAAAGATTTTATATCATTCTTAACCACATAAAAGAAAGCCTGCAGAACCTACACTTAAGGTTAGAAACTATTTGTCTTTTTTTAAAAATATCTTGCTTTGTCTCAGCTTAAATCAGGCCAAAATTTTGAATGCTATCTTGTAGTAGCAGCACATATCAGGATATTATTTGCTTATTTTCTTAGATAAAACTCTAGATAAATTTCGATTTAAACTTATCTATAGATAAATTTAGATTTTCCCTAACCCCAGTCCTGGATATTCTGTCTGCCTAAAGACTCAATTGTATTTAGAGTCATATAATCATCTAGGTTGGAAGGGACCTCTAAGACCCTTCCATCAACCATCCAACCATCAACCTAAATCTGATCAAAAAAAATCTACAAACATATGAAAGAACCCCCCCACATTACTAAACTATGTATCTAACCACTACGTCTACCCATCTTTTAAATACCTCCAGGGATGTGCCTCAACCACTTCTCTGGGCAGCCCATTCCAATGCTTAATAACCCTTTCAGTGTAAAAATTTTTCCTAATATCCAATCTGAACCTCCTTTGGCACAACTTGAGGCCATTTCCTCTTGTTCTAACACCTGTTGCATAGGAGAAGAGACCTACCCCTGCCTCTCCACAACCTCCTTTCAGGGAGTTGTAAAGAGCAATACAACCCTCAGCCTCCTTTTCTCTAGGCCAAACATTACCAGCCCCCTCAGTCTTTCTTCATATGGCTTATTCTCCAGACCCCGCACCAGCTTCGTTCTATGGATACGCTCCAGCACCTCAATGTCTTTCTTGTGGTAAGAGGCCCAAAACTGGATACAGTACTTGAGGTGGGGCCTCACCAGGGGCCCTGATCACCTCAGGGGGCGATCACCTCCTGAGTCCTGCTCACCATGCTGTTTCTGGTACAGGCCAGGATGCTGTTAGCCTTCCTGGCTACCTGGGCCCTCTGCTGGCTCAGGTTCAGCCACACCCCCAGGTCCTTTTCTGCCAGGCAGCTCTCCAGCCCTTTTGCCCAAGCCTGCAGCATGGCATGGGGTTGTTGTGACCCAAATGCAGGACCCGGCACTTGGCCTTGTTGAAACTCATCCCATTGGTCTCAGCCTATCAATCCAGGCTGTCCAGATCCTTACACAAAGCTTCTCTACCCCCCAGCAGCTCAACAGCCTGCCACCCAGTTTAGTGTAGTCTGTGAACTTACTGAGGGTGCATTTCATCCCCTCATCCAGATCATTAATAAAGATGTTAAAGAGAATGGATCCCAGTACTGAGCCCTGGGGGACACCACTCATGACTGGCCACCAACTGGATTTGACTTCATTGAGCACCACTCTCTGGGCCCGGCCCTCCAGCCAGTTTTTAATCCAGTGAAGAGTACTCCCATCCAAGCCATGGGCAACCACTCTGTCCAGGAGGATATTGTGGGAGACTGTATTTACATCAAAATACATTGTATATGAGAATCTTTGAATCACAGAATGATATGGGGTTGCAAGGGATCTCTGGAGATCATCTTGTCCTTGTCCTGTTACTGGGCACCACTGAAAAAAGACCAGCCCCATCCTCCTGACACCCTCCCTTTACGTATTTATAGGTGTTGATCAGATCTCCCCTCAGCCTTCTCTTCTCCAGACTAAGAAGACCCAAGTCCTTCAGCCTTTCCTTGAAGATGGAATCTAAGTTATATACCACACAAGCTGCACTTAATGTGCCAGACAGTAACAGCTCTTTCCCCTTAAAGACAGCCCTTTCTCTCCAGTCTGTGCAGTGACAGGAACCAAGTATCTCTGCCTACCATCAGTAGAATTGTCACTGATTCTTATAAGATTTGGCAGACTGGCTGCAGTAGCCACTAGAAGAAAAGGCTATTTACTCAACAGTAGATGCTGTGCATCCGCACATCACAGCATCAGAAACCTGGTGTTCTGATCCAGGTAAGATGAGTTTGTTGCTTGAACAGCTTTCCTGAGAAAAAGACAAGGGGGAAAATTCTAAGGACAACCAGAAAGACAGCACTGTGTTAATATCTAAAGGTGATTGTTGAGATTGTATATGAGAAATGGTGGATTTGCCTGTGTAAATGTAGATACAAAACTATGAAAAGACTCAGATCTGCTTTTTTTCAACTCTGTGCCTGACTTCTGACTTACGTCACCAAATTTCATGTTTTCACTACACACAGATTTACTTTAGTAGTTATTATTTCTCATCCTTTGCTTTTATGAGCAAAATGAAGAGAAGCTCATAAAGCACAGAAATGCTGTGGAAGCACAGAAATGTATATGTAAAAACAGAACCTCAGAATTTCTGTACTATTACAATAATGTTTATGCAATGCTGATAACTGAATGAATCTTCATTTTAATTTAACTAAAAAGCTTGATCTAATGCTTACTTTGGGTATGTTGTGATAGATTACAAAAATGATGAAGGAACTCAAGAAAGGCAAATTGACAAAACACTTCAGCAAATGAGTAATTTCATTTTCTTAGTACTGTCCCCTATACTTCCCAGCTAGATTGAGATCTTAGCATTTTTAAATGCACAAGACAGAATATTTTCATAACAGTGGCAAGCAGTTAAATGGTACATTTTTACTTATAGAGTGGTTTCATAATAATTCTTAAGCAACTCCCTCTGTGAAAATTACTATTTAGAGGCTGACTTCTCCAGAGCTACTGCCAGTGCTATCTGCTGTAGCAGGAGGAGATCTCTGCTCAGATCAGAGGATGAAATACACTAACGACAGTGTTTCTTTTGTCATTTCTCAAGAGACCAAGATTCTGTTCTCACTCAGACTTCACAGCCCTGATCCCTCTAGACTTTATCTAATATCTGAGGCTTTCATGTCAGTAGCATAGTTTTCCACACCACTGGTCTGAAATACATCTTGTAATGAATTGACTATGATTCTGAGCTTGGTTAAACAATAGAAACCACCCAAACTTTTAGTTAGCAATTGCTGTTTCAGAACAACATGCTGTACTTACTGTCAGAAACAGAGAGACAATTTTCTGACTGATTTAAAAAGATATGAGAGAAAAATCTGAAAGCCTGTCACAACTGAACATTTCCTTCCTTAATTGTTCATGTACAGTTTAACATTTACATGAATCTTCCAGTGCCTCAGTGAGCAGAGCTAGAGTAAACTGTTTAATTTTTCTTCCTTTTTAAGTAGAATAGCACACTTGATATTTTTGTGAAAGAAAAAGGTTCCTCCTTCATTTTATTCAGACTTCTTATCTTGGTAAACTAAGTGTATTTCTTATTTCAGCTGCCTGTGTGATTGCTGCCTATGTGATTGCCCCTGTGTGCAAAATTGGATTTCGAGTTTGCTATTGTAGGAATCTCACTGATACGTTAGCGTTGTGCTTAAAAATTTTCTGTGCTAGGTTTATGCTATACAGCTGCCTTTTCAGGGTATTTACATAAAATTAGGATTCCATACTCAAATCAGTAGAAAAGCATCTTTTCCTGTCAAAAAGTCTTTTTTGGGCTATGTCTCACATACTCCAACAACGTATCACTCTCTGACCTGACAGAAAATGCTAAGGAGTTTCTCATGGACAGGCAATTCTGAAGTAGAAATGGAATTTTCCTCAATGACTGTATAGGAGGAGGCACAGGTAGTTGAAAGATGGCTTTAGAAAATGTTTTATATATCAAAACAGAGGACGTCAATTTTTTGTTCCAAATATTCTCTAAAAATGAATAATTTACTCCACAGGATTGCAGCTATACAATTACATTAAATTTTCAAATTTATAATATTATTTTGTGGTTTGCATGAATTGAACTTGTTGCTTGAGATTCATTCATTTTAATTTCATTTTTTATTTTAAGCAGTAGATGATGTTTCTTTTTTTCTTTGTCAAGTTTATTTGAACCTGTTCATAAACCTTGTACAGCAACACTGTACAGTAGGTATACAGCATGTGCTGATGCCAGTCCCCATTTGTGTCTTACAATAATCAAATATTTGCTATATTGTCTCACTGGTATGTCCCTTATGGTGGGTTTCAAATGGATATGTCAAGGTAGAGTTGCATAAAGATACAGATTTTATCGAGGCATTGTATCACCTGGACACTACCCTCCATTTAAAGAATCTCCATGGACCCAATTAAGTCAACCTTACAAGATGCAAAGGGAAAATCTAAGGCAGAAATATTTGATACCTAGCCAGCATGAGTATTGGTAAGTCTTAACTATCAAACTCAAAAGTTTTAACATGTATGTCCATTCATAGGGCTGATGCTCTTAACACGAAGCTACTAGGAAAGTATTCCTTATGCTTTGTCATAGTCAAAAAGAATAATCTATATTGTCTTATCCAGAATACTTGAGATAAATAATAACAAGAGAAACTGAGTTTGAATAGAACTGTGACATTCTAATTATAGATAATCGTAAAACAAGGATCAATGTGGCTAGCTATATAACAAAACTTTCACTAGCTTTAATATTACTTTTCACTTTTTTCCCCCCTGAGTGAAAGAACATGCTTTCATATAAATCCACAACACCCTAGGCATTCTGAGAGAGGAGGAATTAAGTACACTCCTTGCTTTACAGACCACACTTAGACTATGTATTTGAAGTTCTGTAATGAAGGTAGTTAATAAGGTTAATAAGAAAGGAGAGAATGACAGCCTTTTCCAGTGAATCATTCAGAGACAGAGGCTAATAAATGCTCTAAATTTCTCTCTGCAATAGCTTGTTTTTCTCTATTAAATAGGTAGGAATGTAAGGAGTGCCCTCTAGAAGACACCCAGTGCCAATGCTTCTGACTAGAGTTAGTCATTGTGACTGTGTCTCAAACATTCATTTTCAAAATCACACTCTTCCTCATGAGATAAAAATTATTCAAATGGAAAATTACAATCATACACTCCATAAAAGTATTCTGACTGGAATAGGGCTAAGTGGATCGCACTTATACACATAAAGCATCTAAATTTTGGCTCTGCAGAGCCCCCTAGCAGAGGGAGGTGACCCAAGGAACAGGAAGGAATGAATACAGGTGCCTTTTGGAAAAGGAAGGGAATCCCTTCACAGCCCCCCTCATCTTTCCACTTGCCCTTGCACAAATATGGGGCACTGGAGGTTGAGAGTGAGGCAAGTGAGAGGGCAGAAGAAACACCAACTGGGGCGTTGCCTAAAACAAATCAGTCTCCACCTTGCATCAGAACCTCTGCCCTACAAAAAAAAAGAGGAAGGTAATTGTTATTGGTGACTCCCTGCTGAAGGGAACAAAGGGCCCCATATGTCAGCTGGATCCTTCCCACAGGGAAGTCTGCTGCCTCCCTGGGGCCCAGGTCAGAGATGTAACCAGAAGGTTGCCGGCTGCCTAGTCTGCTACAGCCCTCTGACTACTATCCTTTAGTAATTATGCAGGTGGGAAGCGACAAGGTCAATACCAGAAATTTTAATTTTAAAACAATCAAAAAGGACTTTAAGACACTGAGGAAAA
>BJBW01009217.1:13999-37765 GCA_004320125.1 Scolopax mira
AAGACACACACAATTAACAAGTGGCTCAGAAACCGGTGCCACCAAAGAAATTTTGGGTTTTTTGATCTCAGGGAACTTTATATGGCACCAGGTGTGCTAGCAACAGACAGAGCACCTGTCTCAGAGGGGACCTGTCTCCATGGTCGTTGCAACTAAGGTTGCCCCCAATCTTTATATCCTCTACCAGTCCCTCTTTGTCAGCACTAGGTCCAGTAGTGCCTCTCTCCTCATTGTTTCCTCCACCAGCTGAGTTAAAAAGTTATCATCAATACACTGGAGGAACCTCCTGGACTGTAGATGCTTGGCTGTGTACCCATTCCAGCAGATATCAGGGTGGCTGAAATCCCCAATGAGAACCAAAGCCTGCAATTGTGAGGCTATTTTGAGCTGTTTGTAAAAGGCTTCATCAACTTCCCCATCCTGATCAAGTGGCCTGTAATAAACACCCACTACAGTGTCGCTCATATTGGCCTGCCCCTTAATTCTCACACACAAACTTTCAACTGTCTCTCCACCAGACCCAGGGAGATCTTTGGGGCCATTTCCTCACATTCATCTTTTAATAGAGGGTGACATCTCCACCTCTCCTTCCTTTCTCCTCTCCTTCCTGTCCCTTCTAAACAGCTTGTAGCCCTCAATACCCACACTCTAATTGTAGGATTCATCCCACCAAGTTTCAGTGATGACCACTATATCATATCTTTCCAGCAGCATGATAGCCTCCAACTCTTCCTGCTTGTTGCCCATGTGTATGCATT
Organism: Scolopax mira; assembly: GCA_004320125.1. Lineage (NCBI taxonomy): Eukaryota > Metazoa > Chordata > Aves > Charadriiformes > Scolopacidae > Scolopax > Scolopax mira. Next base: position 14,758 of record BJBW01009217.1, read on the forward strand.
TATGTAGAGGCATTTCAGCTGGGCTGTTGGCTGTGCTGCCTTTTTAAGGCAACACCCCTTGAAGGTGCCTCACTGGGGTTTCTCTGTTTACTTCAACTACCTCAGGAGCTGCTGGCTCTTCTCCATAAGGCATCAAGTGCAATGCAGTGTCATCAGCCTGGCTCACAGAGGCAGGCCAAAGGTCCTTACTAGCACCCTGTCCCCCTAACTGTGGTGTGTTATCCCTCAGCTTGCTACAGTCAAATCTGATTTTATTGACCTCCTCCCCCCTCACATCTAGTTTAAAGCCCTGTCAATCAACCCCACAACCTTCTGCACAACAACCCTCTTCCCCCTTTGAGAAAGGTGCCTCTCATTTGCTATTAACAAGCCTGGTCCTGTATGGGTGATCCACTGTCAAAGAACCCAAAGTTATGGCAGTGACACCAGCCACAGAGTCGTGTATTAATTGTTTGTATTTTTCTGTTCCTCCCAGCATAATTACCTGCAACAGGAAGAAGCAATGAAAAGATAAGCTGTGCCCCAGACTCTTACCATCTATCCTAACTTCCTGAAGTCTCTTTTTATCGATCTGGGCCTGCAAGTTGCAGATTCTTCTGTGCCTTTATGAAAAAACAGTAATGGATAATAATCTGATGGATGTACTAAGACGTGTACTAAGACATAGCAGAAACTATGAAGTTTCCTGCTAACATCCTTAATCTGGGCTCCAGGAAGAACACAGACTTCCCTCTGAGGAGGGTCCACTCTGCATACTGGTCTCTCCATTCTCCTTAGGAGGAAGTCACTAATGACTATAACCCTTTGTTTTCTCCTTGTGGTTGTAGTGGTGATCTGGGGTATACCCTTTTCTGGCTGAGGAGGCATCTGTAATGAAGACTGCCCATCATCTACATCCTCACTGGACTGGCCTTCCTCAACCAGTACCTCGTATCTGTTCTTCAGAGATAAGGGCAGGGCAAGGGGGGAGTTCTGCTGCCCTGACCATGAACCTGCCTCCATTCATTCTTTTCATTTAGGTTTCTACCTTTAGCCTGACTGGGGTGGATACAGGAGCTCCTAGTCTCTGGCTGCTTCCCTCTCTAGTACACTTCAATCTTCCAACTTCCCCTCTCAGATCTGCCACCAGGCAGAGCAGATCATGCACCTGTTCACATCTCATACAAGATGTTTCATAGCTGCCTCTTGTTACCAGGTCCTGGCACACCCTGCCCCCCTATGGCATGTTTCCATGGGAGCTCCATCATGTTCCCACATCCATTTTCAATGAGGATGAGAGCTTGACCTTCCTCTGAGTGGAGACCATGGCAAAGCTCTTTTGAGCAGGTAACGCCACCAACAGGACTCACCTGTCAAGCTGACAGAGCTTCAGTTCCACACTTCGTGCCCTTTCCCTACACCTTGTGGTGATGCTCCCGGGTAGCACTCTGACTTATGCCCTCTCACTCATTGCTTGCAAAGTCACTTCGCTCTTGAAAAGCCCCTTTTAAGGGGGGAGAAGGGTGGGAGTGGTCCCGTCGCGTTTATGCCTCGTTTAGATCTGCTGCCGGGGGCACTGGCTCTGCCCATGACACCTCAGCAGCCCGCCCATCAGCTGCTGGCACAGAGTAGCCCTTTGCCCGGCTTCAAAAGCCTTCAAAAAGAGCTCCTTGACGATACTTTTTGCCGTAGTTCCTCCCCCCAGTGCGGGCTTACCTGCTCCAGAGGCTGGTCTCCTCGGCAAAATTCCTCAGCAAATTCCGAGTATAAAACATCAAGGACCAATAATTAAATTGTCTTCTTTTTAAACTACTGGCTTTTGATAAAAAAATAAGTAAGACCTATTGAACAAGTAATTTGATCCTTGCCATATATTTTCCTCCTTTCATTTGCCAGAGTGAAAAAAAAAAAGAAATATAAAAGACAAACAATTTACAATTAGTGACATAGAATATCAGTAAGTAGAAGCTTAGCATTCACATCCTTTCTTCCATTATGCCAATGCAACCCTCTTAATTTTAATTACATTAAAATGGTGAAAGTGAAGACATAGAAGAAAGGAAGATGAATGTGAAATGGTAAAGGAACTGATGGTCTACTCATTGACATCTACCATGCTCTAGGGTCCTAGCTGTCACATAGTACTGTTTAGAGTTACTGAGGTTTTGCTAAAATCATACAATGAAATCATAGTTTTGCTGACTTTGTATAAATCCATTGACAGTACAGAAAGCTGGACAAATAAGTTCCAGAGGTATGACGAATCTGATTTAGAGTGGGCTTCTTTATTGGATATGTATGTCACTCTATGTTCTCTTTGTTGCGAAACATCACCTATTATTAAAATCCTTCATGTTTTCTTCTTTTGTTTTTTTCAACCTGGAATATTAAAACTTTTTTTTTCTTTTTTTGTAGGAAAACTGAGAAGTTTCAGACAGAATTTGTGCTTCACTTATGATGACGTACAGAGTTAATTATCATAATGAATACAGACTCCTTCCTGGCTTCAGAACCTACAAGTTCCTGTGGGTGCTTGAATTTCTATAATAAAAAGTTAGCTCCACTGAGGACAGGAAGCACAGAAGAGAAGAGCATAAAGATAAAAAGGGAAGTGGCACACAATTTTCATTTAGTATGGTACTCCTTAGTTTTTTAAGCTTTCTTTGCTACCAAACAGTAAAAAACCCTAAAACATGGTAAAAAAAAAAAAAAAGAAAAAAAAAGAAAAACAAGACTAAAAAATGAAAGTCACAGTTGTTTTCTTCTAGAAATAAAGCACAGATGAAGATAAACTTTGCTGTCACCACAGTTTGTTTTCTGGAATTTTTGTTAAAGACAAGAAGTCATTAACCACATTAATATTCAATGTTGCTCAATCACAGGGCAGATGTTTACATGCATGCGTCATTGCATTGTGAACAATGTGACAAATGCAATTGCCTTTCATGATGTGGAAATGCTTGCTATGCAGAAATCTAAATATATAACATTTCCCAAAATTTTACAAGAGTCTGCCTCAGAGGAGGCAATATTTTTTAACTTAACTTCCCTATGTCACATCACTGCTCCATTTTCTACACACAGCTATATCTATTTTGCTAAATACAGCCTTGGACTCTTATTTTCTGTTAAGAATTAATTGGCTTGAAAAGTAAATGTCCAGATCTTAAAATCAATCTTACAGCTTTGCTTACTCAAAAGCGAAAAAGTTTTGCTTTGTACTATATTTTTCCTTTATTAGAACAAGTTAATATTTTCTTAGTGAGTGTAAATAAGTAACTACAATTAGTCTCACTGTAAAGTAGATGTATAAAACATGTCAAATGAATGCTTATAGCCCCAAAGTGTCTTTTTTCCCCCTTTGACTAGAAAGGATTCAAGAACAACTATATGTGAGGTAGATGTGTAGAAGTGTGTACATGTGGAAGTGCAATCTCTTGCTTTTAAATCTTACCCTATTACTAGACATCTGAAAAAAGCAAGGGAAAAAAAAGTGAATATATGAAATATATAATGAGATATATAGAAAGCCTACTGTCCTTCCTCATTAAACTGAAGTGAAGAATGAGCTCAAAGACACTGGTGAAATTAGTGTTCAGTTATGCTTAGAGAACACACAGAAGTAAAGATTTATATCCTCACAAGTAAGATTTAACTTTACAATAAAATCTTCAGCCTATAATACTCAATAAAAATGGAAACTCCCTTGCAAGACAGGAGTTAGGTACTACTCTGCTAAATCAACACAGCATGAACTGTACTTCATGTACAACAATGCTGCTTTTTTTCCTGCAGAATCTCAAAAACACTCACAAAGCATCTTTGCAGGGAACTATGTTTCATTTTTCTGCAAACTGACAAGATGTATCTGGACAAGATACTCTCTTATAACTAATGTAGGAAATTGACCAATACGTAAATACAAAAGGAATAACATGCTGATTTGCACATGCTTGGCTAAGATATAAAAACACCTACTACACAAACAATATCTAGTATCAGTACTTGACATGAGGCTTGGCCTAAATCTATGGATTAGAGTGGAGTACAAGTATACATTTCATAAGGTTGATAGTTACATTTCTATGGTACAAAGGCTCTTGAATTCTTGAACAATATTTCCCTGTGGTAAAAATGCAACTACTGAAGATGGTAATTAGGGTAAGGATCTACAACATGAGACAGAACAGTAAGTAAAGAAATAGATTTCAATTAAGTTAAAATATGTACACAGATCTCAAAAATAGGAAATGCTTTTGGGTTTTTATAGCATGAATGATACTAAGGAAATACAGATACTTTCAGAAATGCTGAACTTTCTGAGCTTGTTCTGAGAAAACTGGAAGTTACTAGTTTCTGACCCCTGTAGGAGATGTGATCATTCCTTGTAATCAGCTTTCAATTCACTTATGTAATGCTTGATGTGACAGAAAATTTATAAAGGAAGGTTTAAAGGTTCTTTGTATATCTTCTTCATTTTCCATGCAAAACAAATCTATATTCTCAAATGACATTTTTATCTTTTATGTAATGCAGCCTCCTGATATAACACATTAAATGCCTGTACACGTGAATGCCTGGTAAAAAACAAAGAAACCAACAAACAAAACAAAACCCCAAAACAAAAACAAAACAACAACAACAAAAAGAAAAAAACCCAAAAAACCAAAAAAGTTTTAAATGCTGAGCCTGAATAATCATTTTTATATAATTTTCATTTGGTATAGTGAAAAAAAGCCAATCAAATCAATGATATGAAAAGACAGTTTCAAAGTCCTGACATCTCATGTTGCAATATTTTAAAAACAAAATTGGAAGAGGATGGTGAAGATCCTTGATGTAAGACAGGAAATCATGGCAGACATTTTTATGAAAGAGTCAACATTTTTCCACAGCACAGATTTAACAAGCTTAATTTTACAGCAAAGATAACCATCAAATAAATGGGGTTATAAAATCAGTTTAGAGAACAGAACAATGAATCGTTGATCTAGAGCAGGGGTTAGTCATGTAGAAATCCTTTCCCCAATATTCTCCATGAGTACTCAATCATTTCTTAGACATAGACAACATACTGACAGAAAATAATATGGCAATTCTTAACCACCTACGTCCCCATCCAGAATCCACACAATGTGTTTTACAAATTTATATCTGTCTAGTTATATATTTGGCCACTTTTTCCTACTCTGAACGGTGATTTGCTTTAAGGATTGTAAAAACACTATGGTCAGTGTTTGGAACTTGCATCCTAAATCACTTGCAATTTGGTGACCTAAATCCTTTTAAAAATACAAACTATAATGTACTATAATGTGTATAAAATAACACAGTTTTTAGAGTGGGTAAGATTCTAAATCTCATCTGAGTCTTTTTACACTTTGTAACTCCACTGAATTCAATAGAAATATTAACCTAGTGTAATTCACAAAAAACCAACATTTTCTGCATCAGAAGCCTACTTATATGACTAACAGAAACTAACAGCAGAGAAAATGTGAAATGCTATAATCACAGAGTAAGTTTAGAGAAGATTTTCATTCTGTATGAGTGGCAGTTGAAGATCTAAAAATAAATAAAAGGAAGGTAAGGATCTTTGAAAATGACAGTCAGGTATTGTGCTGGATATTTAGCATGATATTAAAGGATGTGGCTGCAAATGCTGATAAATGGAATCCATTATCATGTGATAAAGTTTCATGCTATGCTTCTTTCATTAACCACTATCTCCAGATATAATTGTAAATAGTGTAAAGTTGTGACCACGACATAAGTGATCCTTTCAGTTCTGCCTGCTGTTTTAATGAGCGTTTGCAGTTATGTTATAATTTGCAATTAAATTATAGGGCCTTCATAGTAATATTGTAGCAATGGCATAGTAAATTTGACATAGAGCTCTATGCCAGATCAATGTTTACACTGGACTGGTCTTGATCAAATTAATAGTAACGTTAAACAGCTCTTCAAATTCTATCAGATGCTAGACCTTCAGCAGAAACCTTGAATATGTCCCGAGTCTAAGTATTCAGTAATTTAAAGCAGGCCCATTATGAATGCACAACTAGCAGAGTTTAAAATAGTGGTGCCATTTTGTTTTTAATACAGCTATATTTATTGAATATATCAAGTTGAGGTACTCTACTTAATTCTTAAACTGTAGAACTGGTTTGAACAGAGACATACCTACTAGAGGCGTTAAAACATAATTATAAGATATCAATTTTGGAAATTTTAATAGCAACAATAGTAGCATGTGCTGCCAAATATAGAAAGAAATTAAATAAAAAATTAATATGCAGGTTCATAAAAATATTTTTTGACAATAGGTTCTCATTAATATTGGAAAGACTTAACTCATTTGCATGTTCCAGTTGTCTGAACTTCAGGACTGCTGGATTTTCTTTGCTATTCTTCATATCCTTATGAAATTTATAATATGATATGACTTTCAATTTCTGATGCAAATACAAACAGAGTTTTGCCTTTCTGTTTGCAATGAAAACATTTTTCATTGTCTATTTGGATGTTGAGACCTGTGTGATTTAGCAGAGCCACCAGTTTGAAGAGGTCTTATCACATTTGACCAATTAGTTTCATTTTCTTAACAACAAAAGGACAGAGAATCAATCTTGTGAAAACAAAGAAATCAGGTAAATTTTAAATGGAGTATACTTAAAGAAGTAACTTTTACATAATGACAATAAAAATGAAAGTAACTTGTTTAAAATTCTCAGTTCTTTTCTAAGCTCTACTTCCATCCTAAACTACTGAAAAATTTATGCAGAAACCTCTCCTTACTAGCTTTACAGACCTATTGTCTTATAGCACCTTGTCCTGCATTCTGGCATTTCAAAGATGAATCTCATAGCAGGTCAGTTTTCTAATGCAGGTATCTTTCTGTCATGTAGAGTGGTACCTGAAAATTACAGACAAGATTTAATTATAAGATTTAATTTAAGTATAAGAAATAGTACTCAAGCTTTTAAATTTTTTTTTTAATAGATCTTGTTCTATTATATGCACGCTAGATACACAAATGGATAGTGATGTCAAACACTTTAAAAAGGCATTATTAGTAGGTGTATATTTCCTATATATTATAGGTTGATAAGTGCCATCCTGATGATGAGGAATTCTGTGTGCATATGTCCCTTCTTTGTTATTGTTGTAAGGTAAAAGAAAGCAGAGGCATAATCTGTTAAGAAAGTTGCCTATTAATAGCTAAACAAGTCCCTGCTTTAAAATTGTTAGGAAAAACATTCATAATTCTATAACTCTACCTGGGGATTTGATTTACATAACACAGTTTATTTGTAGTTCAAGAAATACATCATCTGTTTTGAGGTAACTTTACGGAAGGACTTTAATTCTGAGGAAGTCGCTCGATATTATTTTCTCTTATATGACAAAATCACAAATGTGGGATTAAGCCACAGAGTGATGTTGATTTACTTAAAGAATAATTGAGATGTCTGAATTCTAAACCTAACCTTTCCTTAAGGTTAATTGCATCTTGCTTAAAAACCTATTTACACAACTGGATTTCACAAATTGTTTGTATTAATACAAAGCTTCTCAAGGGATCTTTAGCTATGGCTTTTTTTTTTTTTCCTTATTAAGTTGAAAGAACTTTTTCTTCTGAGGAATCCTGGTCTCTAACACAGTAAATGACCTATTGCTGTAAAATACAGCGTGGGTCAGACTGGTAAAAATTTGTTTAAAATATTAATTTGGAAATAGGTCTTAAACAAACATTATTCATGAAGATTTAAAAATATTAAAAATTATTTTAAAGCAGCTAAGCAACTTCTGGGAAAAAAGAAAAAGAAAAATAAGTAACAGGAAAAGTATAGCCAAGTTAATATTGCTCTTTTCTTTGTTTACAGTGTTTTTTGATACAGTTACCTTATTATTCTAGTTATTCTTGGCATCTATGTGATTCATCCTTTTGTACCTGATAAAGTTTATTCAGCATTCCACAAATATCATCACATTATACTGCATTGTGGCAGGTGACATATTCCAAGAGAAGAATAATGCATTAAAATTGGAAGTATATTTTCTATATATAACATTTCCACAATGAACAGAAATGTTTCTGTCACTAACAGCTTGAACAAAGTTAGAAACTTTTTGGCTCTGTGATGTGATTAAGGCTTCAGGAATGAGTTCTTGTCAGTCTTTTGTGCTTTGCAGTTCACACCTGTACTAGGGCAACAGGCTTAACTCCTGACAAGATCTTGGCCTGAAGTGAAGTGTACCAACAGAACATGGGAAACTTCAGAACAAGACGTGAGTAATTGCCAAATAGGGCATGAGAAATTCCTGGATGTGACAGGTAACAAGGAGAACAAACAAAGGTAGCTCCACGAAAAACTGTTGGATCTCACAGTTGGTTAAGGTCAAGGTATGTGAGAGATGAACGACCTTCACAAATAATTGAAGGGGAGAAGTCTTGCAAGGCCAGCAGCACTTAGGTGAACTATCAGTAAAACCTCAAAGTCTGAGATTCCCCAGGCAACCACCCTGGTAACAGCAAATTTGGGTGTGGCTGTAGCAAAACTGGTATAAATTTGTAAGAAAGCATTAGAGGCATTCTGTTTATTGGTGAAGATATTAGGATGATGGCAGTGAAAAGGATCATCAGGAAATGAGAAAAGGGATGATAAAGTATTTAAATGATGCAACTGGGACTGAATGGGGTGTATCTGCTGGGTAGCTCTGTACTTGATCAACACACCTGGAGGAGAACTTTAAATCACACCTGCTCCTTCTCACCATACAATAAGAGTCAAATCTCCCTCTGTGGTAAGAAGGACTGAGGTGGAGGTGCAGGTTGCTTGCTTTCTCTGGTGAGAGAACTCCCAATAGATAGAGTAAGATTCCTGCTATTGTTTCACTGACACTGGTCTTGGTTCCTGGTCTAGTGGCAATGGCTTAAGGTAGGGATGTTCAGAGGTATCAGGCAGAAGTAAAACAGAGGTAACCATTTAGAATTTTTTTATGACCAATATCACTGGTCATAAAAAATGACAGTGAGAAAAGAAGTTAATTTTAAATTAGGAAATTATTACCAGATACTACTAGGCAAAGGAAATAGACATCTCCCTCCTCCCATAGAAATACGGTTTTACCATTTAAATTCAGCAAGAATTATCTAGTCTTCATTCTCTTATTCTTCCCTGTGTACTCCTCTCTTTTCTTACTTATTGTCTTATCTGTGTATTTTTCTTGGGTATGGTCATTAACTGCTAAGTCATTGGTTCTGTTTCTTCTTTTGTTGCCACATTCTTAAGAGTCATTATAACTTCCATTCTTAGTGGTTCAAACATGTTACCCTGAAGTGTTTTTATCAACACAATTAATTGACATTTTAAAGCTACTTTAAATGTCTTATTTGATGGTATTTTTGAAGGTATTTGTAGGTATTTTTTTTAACAGTCAAAAATCTCAGCTGTTTTGGACAGTGGCTTTTTAACCTGTATTCTATTTCAGAGGTAACAGGAGTGAAGAAGTTGTCTTTCTTTTTGATGCAGAGCAAGAAGATAACCGTGGTTTCAACATATGAGTTAGCTGTGTTTTTGACAGCTCTTTACCTCCATATTCTGCGTCATCTCCTTTGCGTCTCCCTACCAACAGCATGAGAAGTACTCACTATGCTGAAAAAGCCATATGTATGCTTTTAGTGATAAGTACTTATTTAAAAGAAATAATGATAAAATAAGGTGAAATTCAGTTAATAATGAGTTTCCTTTGAAACAGAATGAGACAGCAGTCCCTGCCACACTTACCTTTCTCGCTTTTGGCAAAATTTGCAAAAAATGTACAGAAAACTCCTTTTGCTTATAGGTAAATTTGTAAAACTATGATCAGTTGTAGTGATTTTTTCTGTTAGCAAAAATAGTTGATAGCTTTCCCTTGAGGTTCAATTGCTTTTTTTTTTCCCCCCAGAACTCAATTTACTACCTCATCTGTTGAGCTATGTCCAGGGGCTTCTCTTCTAATTTTCTTGTATTATTCATGCCTGAGCCCAAGCTGAATTTTAATACTTATGCACTATAAGAACAGGTGTCTCAGGCTGCCAAAGCTGAACTGCAGAACACAATACAAAGCAAGAATCAGTGATGAAGGACAAAGAACATGCTGATGCAGGAAACTAATTATTACAGAATAAATTCCTTTGGTGTGAAAACTGCCTGGATACTTGATTGTAATACTCATACACAAATATTTTACTGAAATCACTAGAGCAAATTCTGAAGAGAAGGGCTTGAGGCAAAATTTGACTGAACTTCGAGTCAGAATTTTAGTGTTTGAGTTAGGACAGTTAGCCACGCTGTCTCTTCCCTGACAGTATCTAACCTTAAGGCATCTAAAATTCTATCTTTCTGATGAGGCTTAAAGTTCTCTACATATTTAATGCTATGGTTCTGATCATGTTCAGAAGTATCTAGTTTTGGAAAGTGGAGGGAAAGTGGTAACACACATGTCCCTCCTAAACTGCAAGAAATACTTAAGTAGACAGACACCCTGCTAAATTCTCAAAGGGGCCCAATCATGCTTAGAGTGAGGCTAACAAAATCTAGACAAAATTAGACCATTTCTAATGTCAAATCCTAGTTGACTTTATCCCATTTTTTTAATGACTAGGATATCCTGACTTCTTCACAAAAGATTTTTCTGTGGTTCAGTGAAAAACCAACAATAAAAAGTTGAAGTGTTTTCCTTGAAAAATGGATTATTTTTTTTTCCTCTTCCCTGGGCCAGCCCTAAATCAGCATCTGACAGTAGAGAAACATAATGAATTTTTTTCTGGAAACAAACCAGTTTATTATATTGTAAGCCCTCTGTGAAAATTATTTTTTTTTTTAATGAAATGAGAAACTTGAGTTTTTATAAACATCTGTTTGAATTTTCTCTCCTTTGCATTAATGAATAAATAGAGACTACTTCCATTCATGGTTCTTTTTTTTCTTTCACAAAAAAAGCTTTGCAATTTGTCTTCAGGCTGAAATGCAACCACAATTAATTAGCTTGAATGAAAACTCCAGCTTGTAAAATAGTATAAAATTGTTCAGAAGTTTGTACGCAGACTTATCAAGTTACCTTGTGATGTATTATAAATAAAATTGGCTTAAAAATAGTCAACCAAAGCATTTTTTTGGAGTTAGCAATAGAAAAATATTTATGCTTCTTGCAGATATGATGACAGCTATGTACTGACACAAAGTTCTCTGTTTTGATAATACAATGTAAGTAGACTAGACCTGATGCTTCTAAAGCCTAATGTCTTCTAATATTATTGAATTAGATGTTTCTTCCATATTTGAAAGACTAGGCTAGCAAAGAAGTATTGTGTCTTTAATTTGTGGCTGAACATATTTATCTTGACATAAAATGTGATGGACTTCTAAGGGCCATTGGTAAAGAACACAGTATGTACTGGTTTGATATAGCTTCTCTGTTTCTATGAACTCCAAGAATGCATGAATGAAGAACATAGGTACAGTAAAGAGAGTAGTTTTCTAACATTCTCTTGTCTGTTGAAATATATATCATAATTTTTCCTTCTTTTGTTTCACTTTTTCAATTTTTACAGTTTGATAAGATTTATTATTCAAAATTTAAATTATATTTTATTTTCTGCACAGCAATTAGAAAACAGGAATTAGTGACAGGATGTGAAAGGATGTTGTGGAAGCATTTGAGTTACATATTCCCATAACTGAAAGGCTACAGAGTTGGTTTTGAGTTTTGTTTTGTTTTGTTCTGTTTTGTTTTATTGTTAAGCCGATGTGAAAGAAAACATTGATAGTAATGTTCTGTGGGAATGGAAATTTCTGCCTCTGGAATGCCACTTAAGAAGGGAACTAAGAATGGTTTCGAAAATTGGCCTAAATTAAAATCTTTTAATTCTGTTTAATGTCTAAGGTTTGCCAAAAACAAAAAACCAAACAAAAACAAAACCAGTGAAAACAATGAAAAACAATTGTTTAGGTAATGTCACTAGGTGCAACTTAGAGGCTGTCTCCTTTCAAGAAGTAACAGGTATGAATCAAATTCTTGGGTGAAAATACAGATTTAAGGTAGGTTGAAATCCCAATTATATTTCTGGAACAGAAAAATATGCTTCAAGAAATGGTTGTTTCTCCTACCAACATCTATTGATGCATGATAAAATGCATAAGAACATACTGATATTTCCTTCTTACCGGTTTGCAGTACCTAAGGATGTTGTGAGTAATGAATAATAACTGATATCAAACCTTGTTGATCTATTCTTTGTACATAATTTCCTTTTTTAATATATACAACTCATTTTTTTTTTCTGGCAAATGCAGATTAATTTTAAGTAATTTTTCACAGCCTGGAATCAGAGTCCCTGAGCCAAGACTCTCTGGTTCTCCCATAAATTACAGTGCTGGATTTTAGTGTGTCTTCCCTCTGCCTTTGATTCTTCATATACACAGGCATGTTGTTTCCTCTGTCTCGAGGACATTCATGCTAACGTATTTTTTCCCTACAAAAGACAATAGATAGGCATCAGAAAAAAAAAAAATTATATAAATGACCACAGAAATTATTTAAAACAACAAAATTATATTTAATTAAAAGTATTCTGACACATAATAGAAATTCAGACTATATCAATGTTTATATCAGTAGTATGTGGACAAAGTAGTATAAGGGTATTTATACTACTAAGACTAGAATTAGTCCTCAGAGTACACACAAAAGGTTCAGCATATCCTATTATATGTTCTCTAGTCCAGATTTTAAAAATACCAGCAAACAGGCACTACTAATGCCTTCAAAGCTCTAATCTTGAAATAATGTTAATGAACAGTGTGTTCTGTCCAGTGCCATTATATATTATCTACTTCTTACAAATAAAAAATGTCTTCCAAATAAACATTGAGACTAGTTCGTGTTCCACATGATTCTCAGATTCTCTGTTAATTAACATTGATGTAAGCACTAATATAGAGAACAAGAAAATGTGGTAATTTCCTGTTCATCCAGACACAGATTTTTAAAACGGTTTTTAAATACAAGAGTGTCATAAGTGTATTGCTAATATTTTTTTTCTCTTCAGTGACAAAAGTAACATAAATACTACAAATTAATTTTACCACAATAAGGCTGTAAAATGATTTATTGTTGTGGTGATGCATCTCTTAAAATATATTTATAAAAAGCTAAATTATCCAATTAAAAACTATGACATTTGAAATAACAATTATGTCTTAGGAATGCTGTTTTTACAGAGTAATAAAGCTAAACTTTTATTTCATTCCAGGTTTAATTCAATGATACTATGAAATTTGAGTTCAATCCTATCTATACAGACAGATGATTTTGGAATAGCTCTTTGTTCATTTTCAATATTGATTGTTCATTGTGATATCATGTTTCAAACACTTTTAATATGAAACCCAGGTTTTTTGAGTTTTCATTTTTGAGGGAAAAAACCCAACTCTGCCCAGATTTTATCATTTTTTATTCTTTAATATGTTACACATTTTATTCCTCAATATGCCATATAATACCCTTATTATTCCCAAATTACAGCCAAAATGGAAAAACCTAAAACTGAATTTTGCTTTTCTCCTTTCTTGTAAGTCACACAAAAATATGGCCACTGTTCATTTCAGTCTCAGTATCTTTTATCAATTGAATGACATTTCTAAATATTCAACATTCATATGCATTTAATCCCCAATAATCTATGTATAGGCACATGGATTATTATGGAACAGGATTTTTAACACCTCTTGTTTTCTGGTTTTGCTTTGCAAGAGATTCATAGGAAAGCAATATCATTAGTTAATACACATATCTTATGTGGTATTATGGGTAGTATGTTTATTAACATGTGTAAATGTACTACACTTTAATATTTGCTCCCTGGGATCTGAAAATATGTTTATTTCATACACAAGTAGCTAATATGGCAGAACATTCTCTAGCAGAAAAAGTGAGTATGGGACAATGATGTAATGTTAATTCTACCATTGTTGTTTCAGGGCTGAACCAAAAATTAAAATAAATACTAGCATAGTAAATGCTTTTGAATAAAATATGGTCTAATCCTTTTGGAACAATTTTAATTTGTTTTCAACATTCAGAATTTTTGCAGGATTAATTAAAATTTCATCATAAAAAAATTGCAGTAGTGGATTTGGAATTTCCTCCTCCTCCTCTGCCCAGCATAAATGAGACATATAGGGGAATTAAAGAATGTACTGAATAGCATATTAAAATCATTGATTAAGTTTACCTAATTTCTAAATGTCTTAGTGGGGTGAAACCTTGTAATAGTATTCCTGCTGGATGATTTGAAATACTATGCGTCACAAGTAATTCTTTCTCTCTTTCTGAAATTATATTCTTGTGGCAGACAGTGCAAATAACTTAGTGTATTTTGTCAAGGTCAGTGAAAAAAGTAACTGACAGTGTTAGTGCAGATTTCTTTCTGAGATGCCTTTTGGCACTGGTGATTGCTGGGAAGAATTCATGCTTGCCTGTACTTCATTTTAGCTGCTAATACTGATTTGACAGTTCTTAACCTGTGGGTAATATGTGGTCCATCATCTTCTTACTTTTCTTAGTGAATTTCTTCTCTCTTTTCCTCTTATATTTCCTCACATATTTTTTTTCAATAGAAACAGAATATTGCTGTAAATATGAAAGATATCTGTTCATGCATTTTACATTTATTCTGTTTGAAATACTTCTAGCTTTCCAACAAGATAAAACTGAGTCTTTTTTTTAATGTGATTTTGTTGAAAAAGGCTGATAAAGCCCTGTTCAGCCTGCCTTTGAACACTACCAATGATGGGGCATCCACAAGTTCTCTGGGAATCCTGTCCAAGTGTTTCACCACTCTGACTGTAAACAGTTTCTTCTGTATGCCAAATCTAAACTTACTCTCTTTTCAGTTTAAAACCTTGTCTTGTTTTCTAGAGTCCTCTTGGTAAAAAGTCTGCCCCCATCTTTCTTATAAATCTTCTTTAAGTATTAAAAGACTGCAAGAAGATCTCTTAAGAGTCTTCTCTTCTCCAGGCTGAACAACCTCAACTCTCTCAACTTGTCTTCATAGGAGAAATGTTCCAGTCCTCTGGTCTTTTTTATTGCCATAATCTGGACCCACTCTGGCAGGTCCATGTTTTTTCTGTGCTGGGGGCCCCAGAGCTGTATTCAGTACTTCAGGTGGGGTCTCATCAGAGTGAAGCAGAGCAGAAGAATCTCCTTCTTTGACCTACTGGGCACACTTATGCAGGCTGGGATACGGTTGGCTTTCTGGGCTGCAAGAACACACTGATGGCTCATGTAAAATTTTTCCACTGGTATCCACAAGTCTTTCTTGGCAGGGCTGCTCTTAATCCTTTCATTCTTCAGCCTGTATTGATACTGGGAGTTGCTCTGACCCAGGTGCAGGACCTGTCATTTGGCCTTGTCAATCTTCATGAGGTTCACACAGGTCCGTTTCTCAAGTCTGTCAAGGTCCTTCTGGATGACACTCCTTCCCTCAGGTGAATCAGCTGTACTTGTCTGCTTGGTATCACCTGCAAACTTGCACTCAGTCCCACTGTCTATGTCACTGATAAAGACATAGAGGTATGGACACCACTTGTTACTGATCCTCATTCGGTCATTGAACTATAGACTGCAACTTTTTTTGATGCAGCCAACCAGACATTTTCTTATCCGTCAAACAGTCCATCCATCAAAGCTATATCTCTCCAATTTATCAGCAAAAATATTGCGTGAGACTGTATCAAAGGCCTTACAGAAATCTAGGTAGATGATATCTGCATCCTTGTCCACTGATGCAGTATCTACATCATAGAACACTAGGTTACTCGGGAAAATCTAGAACTCAGTCTTACTCCTAAAGTAACAGTACTTTGAATTCTACCCAGTGACTGAGTGCTCAATGCAGGTATAAGACAAAGATGAGCACTTGCGAACAGTCTGAGATACAGACCCATCAGTGAGACAGTGTTTGTATTTGTATTTTCATTCTTGGATGGTATTCTAGCAAAAGCACTAGTAAGAGCAATTAACACTATCTGAAAAAAAGTTCAGTGATTATGAGAGGGGGAATAAAAAAAGGATTTGCTTTCTTCTGTCTCAGTTGTTCTTGCACCCCATCCTTATTTTTTCTCCATAAAAAACTTGACATTTCAATTTAATGTTCATCTGTACTTGAAACTTTAGGAAAAAAAAAAAAAGGTTTAAATATAAAGTTTCTTCCTATAATTTCTTTATTTTTTTATTGGAACAAATATACTAGGATAATATATCATTTATCTTAGATATTTTGCTACCTGAAATAAGATAACAGACTAATAAAATAACAGACTATTCCCTCTCCCCTCTAATTCCCAGGATGTGTGACCATTAACAGGAATTCAGAAAAGAACAGAGGCCTTTTCATACAAGTTGAGAAGAATCTGTTATTTCACTCTGTGCAGCAAAGAGATCAAAGAAATAGTTGGAGAAGAGGTAGCCGAGATGAAGAATTACAGTTTGATATTATTTGTTGTGGTTTTGTGTTGGTTTTTTTTTTTAATAGTTTATATTAAATGCCAAGAGAAAAACATTTGAAATGAAATTTTGTAACATAGATTTTCCGTATAATAACTCATTATTTTTTTTAGTTAGTTTGTTATTATGAGTTTGATAACTTTTCCAGATATACAGGTAGAAGAACTTTGTTTCCAGAATAAAACTGTTACATTTTAGTTTTCCCTGGGCATAGAGTTATATGATATTAAAACATATAAAGACACAATCTCTGTGTAAATGTGAAAGGGAATAAGCTACACACCTATACTACTTCCAGTGTCAATGAACAAAAAGAAAACCTGCTTTTTTCCCCTTTTTCTCTGATAAAATATTACATGAACTGAGAATTAATTGAATTATAATTGTTAAAATTCATTTCATATAAGTGATATAATTTATCCCAGCCATTGATGTTGTGCTATATATATATTACCAAAAAAAGGCATTGAGAAACTTTATTCCCAATGTACATATCTTTTATAGTCATATACTTATTTAACAGTTCTCTGAACCAGTTATTGGTCAATTAGGGGACAATTATAAATTAAATGAGTTAAATGCTATTTTGCTTGCATGAAGGAATCTCTAATAATGATTAATGTAGCTTTAATCAAGTACAAGTTGAGACTCAAATATGCAACAACAGAAACTAAATTACTTGAATGTTCCTCCAAAAATGCAAACAGGAATTTTTTGTTTCTAAGATGAAAACAATATCATGTTTTATTAGTAGTCAACATTGAAAAATAATAGCTTACAGTTCTAAATATATTTTGAGCTTAATATGTGACAGCCTTTCTACTGAGTGGACAGAATGAAAAGCGGGGCGTTGTCAGAAAGAGAATAAATTATCATTATGTAGAAAAAGCAGAATAAATAAGAACAGGTTAGATAAAAAATCATAGAATAGTTTGAGTTTAAGGGACCTTTAAAGGTCATCTAGTCCAACCTCCCCTACAATGAGCATATTTCTAAGAGACAGGTTTTTGTTTCTGTGTTCATATGTGTGTTTATTGTAACAGGCACGTGGGAGAGTTCCATGTGGTTAAGGTTGCAGAAGTCCATCAAGTAAAACTACATGTTCTCACATAGTATGAATCCTCTAGAATGTTCCCCCTGAATAGGATATTCCATTGCATAGTTACTTAAAAAAATATTTAAAGAATTTAAAAGTTGTTTTGGTAGGTTTGAGTGTGAAACAGGAAGCAATAGCTCACATAAGTTCAGAAGAGCTATGCAATCATGGTTTTTATATTTATACTGATTTTCTTTAAAAATGCGATAGGAAGTTTTGTTAAAATAAGGAAGAAGACATCACTTGCTTGTTTCTCCTGGCATATCTGGGAATGACTATCTTAAGTCTTTCCCAGGACTTTTATTTCAGGTATCATTTGTTGTGTGCAGCTATTTCACTGTGGTCAAAACTACAAACTTGTATTTGAAAAGGTTTTCCTGATGAATGTTCTGTGATAAACTCTGATCTGACTATTAATTTGTATTTTCCAATAAAAAGAACCTTCACTGACAAAATTCTAGTAAACAGGTGTTTGTGTGTTTTATCACAATTCAGTGATGCAAATGTGACATTACAATGAGAGTTTTACTGAGTTCCCTGTTGAGTTTCAGTAGTACATATTCTAGACTGTGGTAGGTACTGTAAAGAATATCTGACCTTTATGAGGTTATCTTGTATTTTTGGTTGGTTTTTAATAAAAGCTCAAGACTACACTATTTTGTGAAGATGATTTTACATATCTTATGAACTCTGCAAATATCTTCTGGACATTCTGTACACTCAGCACTGTACTTAATGCTTGAAATGTTTTCGAATGTATGTGATAGCTTAGCCTTGGCTAACAGCCAAATGCTCACCCAGCTGCTCGCTTACTCCCTCCTTTCTCTTAGTGGGATGGAGGAAGAAAATAGGATGAGAAAGCTCATGGGTCAAGATAAAAATGGGGAGGTTGCTTATCATTTAAGTTACAGGCAGAATAAACGGAACATAGGGAAAATTAATTGAATTTATTGCCAATTAAAATAGATTCAAGAAGTGAGAAACATAGACAAACATTGAATTAAAATAATTTCCCTTTCCACAGTTTCAATTTCAGTCCTTCACTCTGGAATTTTTTACCCCTCCCTGAGCAGCACAGAAGGTCAAAGAGGATTACATTCTTTACAGTGTTTCTTCTCTGCTGCTGCATCCCCAGTTTTTCTCTGCTCTGGTGTAGGTTCTCTATGAGCTGCAGTTGTTGTAGTAAATATCTATCTGTTCTGGTGTGCCTCCTCTTCAGGCTGCAACATGTAATCTGTTCCAGTGCAACTGAACCCCTTCTCCTTGGTGTTCCCTCTGCTTTTTCACACTCTCTTCCATTATCTTCTGTCTATTTTTCACTCTTCCTTAAATGCTTTTTCACAGAAGTGCCAAACACTTGGCTGATGATGGACTCATCTGTGCCCTTCAGTCCACAGATGGACTCATCTGTGGAGCCTACTGGAAGCAGCTGTGTCCAGCACAGGTCAGCCCTTCACCTCTTCCAAGAGAGGCCACCCCTTCAGCACCTTAGCACCACTACCAAGAGTTTGACACCTGCATTAATATGTGTCATACCCGTCTTTGACTTTTCTGACTTTTCATTTGTTTGCTATTTCTCAGATGTGTGTTCTAAAGCTCATCTAAAGTTTGCAATAATTTATCTTGTTCTTCATTTAAATTTAAACCTTTATATTGAGAAAACAACACATAAACCCCCAAAAAAAGAACAAAACAGCTAAACTTATTATTTTCAAGTTCTGTGATCTATTGCATTCATTTAGTGTAATATAAATTTCCATTAAATTTCTAGTGTTGCATACATGAAATATTAGGACCAAACAACCTCCCCCCCACCCCCAAACAACAAACCACAAACAAACACATGGAAACAAAGGATACAATATGGACATAATTAATTTATGTATGTATATGCTACTAATTAAAGGTATTCCAGACTGTTCTGGACAATATGCTTATGTTAGCATTCAGGCCAGTAAACACAGTGTCCCATATCTGTGTTATTGAATACTCTGAGCCTCAGAATGTAGTGATATAGTGATTATTGTAGCCATTGCCAGTTCCTGCCTTGTGTTCAAAAACCACATAAGTATCAGCTGGCACAAGGTAAAATGTGTTAGAGCCATTTTAATGATTTAATGGTACAGCAATTAATTTCCA
The DNA here is from genome assembly GCA_004320125.1 of Scolopax mira. Classification (NCBI taxonomy): domain Eukaryota; kingdom Metazoa; phylum Chordata; class Aves; order Charadriiformes; family Scolopacidae; genus Scolopax; species Scolopax mira. Next base: position 34,526 of record BJBW01009217.1, read on the forward strand.
CTACTGAGAGGTTGTACTATGTCAAATTTATAGTCCTTACAGAGTTGTGTAATGTGTTGATTATGTAGCTCTTTTACATACCAAACATTACAGGAAAGACTGTGTATTTTCTTTTTGTTCTTAAACAGTTTTCAATGTCCTTCATAAGTATTTCTTTTCCAAAATCATGTTCCTGTGTTTTTCTTCTTTATAGCCTCAAGACATTTCTGTTTCAGCTGCATAATGATGCAACTTTCGTAAAAATGAAGACAGTTTTATTATTTTTTTCCTATAGAATGAGAACTAGTTTCTTCTGTTAGCTGAAGCCACGCTGTATTTGGACATTACTGTTCTTGAACATTACCATACCTACTTTAAATAATGGCACTTTTCATATATAACAAATTAAATTTGAGTAAAAGCACAGACAGAAGTGGTGATGTTTCTCCTTTAGAAAACACAGTTTGAAATTCATTTTCATGTGCTTTCTGACATATAGTTTAAATGGTAGGAAGATGCAATAGTTTTCAAATGTAAGTAAGAAACAACTGCATTTTTAGGAATTTTAAATATTTTAAAATTCAGCATTTCATATGTTGCTAATATTTTCTATATGACATTAGTCTACAGTAAGTAGAACAGAGTGTTAATATTCTTATGATTATTCTGTTTGGTTTTGTTATCTACTAAAAGACATTTATTAAATGTATCACTCTAAAAATAAGTATCACTTCCTCTTTTTGCCTTAACACAATCTTTTGGAATTAAAATAGCACTCTGGTTTTGTAAATCACTGGAGTGAATGATAAATAACTGTTTCTAATGCAGATAAAACCTCATTATATCATTGGCATCTTACTGTTCTAGGAAATAGTGAGGGAAAATAATTTAAAAATGAAGACAGTAAGGATGATATCTATGAGGAAAAAACAGAGTTAGTTGAATTACACTACACTGTTATTTTTAATATCGATTTAAAATGATGAACTTAAAAGCTTTTGAGAATAATAATGATTACATTGCACTTGCAGAAAGACACTGTTACAAATGAACACACTACTAATCATGAAGTACTGCCTGGCACTTAATATCTGAGAATAAACAAAAAAGTGGTTTGGGTTTTTTTTTGCTTTATTTGGGGTGTGGTTGGTGGGATTTGTTGTTGTTGTTGTTGTTTTGGGGTTTGGCGGGTTTTTTTGGTATGTGTGTGTGCACTCAAAACATTCCAAGTTCTTTAGATAAGTACTGAGACTAGAAATACAAAATGTCCAACTCTTCCTATATAGACACAAACCAATAAATTTATTCTATTAGCTTGACTTTTCACTCATATCATACTACAAAAAGCCAAATGCTCTGTTCTCATCTTGTGAACCATGTAAACAGATGCAGAACTTATTTTTGGTATGTTGAAGTTTGCAATAATATGAAATATCATGAACATTGTCAGTCAAATGGCATAAAGTGAAATAGTCACTCCCCAGACAAAATTCCCACATTCCTGGTGCATCCAGTGACAACTCCAAGAAGGAATACAGAAAAAATAAGTTCCTGTGTCTGCCTGAGACTTCCAAATGTGTCATGAAAAGTTATATACTCTCTCACATTCCCTTCTGTCCCAGCTGTACAAGTATACAGCATGAATCCTTATTGTCATGCCGCAAAGGTCTTTTCAATAGGTATTATGACTACTGTGTACAGACAGTTGAGAGGGAAACGTGCACAAAACCCTGGGGTAAGTAATTAATTCCTAGTGTGGGTATAATCAGCATGCATTGGGAAGAATTAAGTGTAACAACTGTTCATTTGAGGTACCTACTCTGTACTAGTTGGGCTAAACAACATGAGCCACCTCTTCTAAGTGGCATAGTGGTATACACAATAAGTATATGAACATAGTCATTGCTTGTAATATCTAATATTAGACAAATGTCTTAATGTAATGTTTCTATTTAGCATACTGTGCCAGGTATTTATGACTGCTATTTATGTTACATTTACTTGTGTTTTACTTTGAAATCATGTTTCATAAAGAGATGGGTCAGATTCTAAGAAAGTGTTATATATGTCAGAGATGGGTGAAGGACAAGGAACCAGTAGAACTTCTTACAACTGCAAGTAGCAGTGCAAATCTTCCACCCCATCTTCACTGATTCACCTGCACTGTACAATATAAATATTAGTACAATTAATTTTATGGATTGCTTACTATGAACTTAAATAGAAGTTGGATCTGGCACATAATAGTTTGAAAGTGTTATTTACTTATACAGCTTTTTCTGAATACTTGTTAAATTGAATTCTTATGAGCTTTTTGTTCTAGATAAACACAGTCACAGTTTTTTTCAACTGTTTTTTAAAAGTTAGATAAAATACCAATTAAATTTTCATATTTCTTCTTTTCTTCAAAATTGAAATTATACTTTTAGTTGTCTTAAGTGTTAACTGAAAAAAATACTTAATACACCATGAATATCTAAGCACAGTAGAGAAATATCTTGAACTGAAATAAACTGAGCAGTCTAAAAATGTTTTCTTTAGTTTGATTTAGCTATTATGATTTACAAGTTTTCAAATGCTTTTCATTTATTGGTAAGATTGGAAGGGTCAGACTCCCATATTTGCCATTTTAACCACATTCTTAGGCTTCAAGGTATTTCCTGAAAGATTTAATATTCTCTTTTTAGCATGTAAAATAATTCTGAAACCATCTACTGATATTTAATCCCTAATAATTCCTTCATATTCCATTAAGCCTAACAGTTATTTTGTTTCAAGCATGTTAGAAATTAGGCACAATTTCTTAAAAAAAGATTTTAAAAATTGCTAAAGGATATTTGTTTGTTTGTTTGTTTTGTAATTGGCCTGATGATCTTGGCTTCTTTTTTATTTTTAAATATATCTTCTTTAAATATGATTATTGACAGAAATATTAAGTCTTTCACTGAATTTCACTGAATTTTTAGAGTTGGAAGGGACCACAGACATCATCCAGTCCAACTTCCCTGCTGAAGCCAGATTGCCCATAGCTAGAGCATGTCACTCAGGAATGCATCCAAGTGGGTCTTGAAAATCTCCAAAGAGGGGGACTCCACAACCTCCCTGGACAGCCTGTTCCAGGGCTCTGGCACCCTCACCATGAAGAAGTTTTTCCTCATATTTGAGTGGAACCTCCTATGTTCCGACTTGTGCCTGTTACCCCTCATCCTCTCACTGGCAACCTCTGAAAAGAGTCTGGCTCCCTCCTCCTTCAACCCACCC